>JAOXYD010032001.1:0-14100 GCA_028565735.1 Pinacopodium congolense | reverse complement strand
AAACTCAAACCATTAGTGATTAAGCATGTTTTGTTATCATCAAAACCAAGATTGGAACCTCCCTTGGTTCAACAGAAGTAAATGATATAATGATCAAAGGAGGTAGGGATTTTTAATTAGCAATGAAGAGTTTACAGGTATAAGCGCCACAAGTCCATATTCAAATACAGTTAAGGATGTGTAGTTCTAAAATTTGATTTTAACTTTAATGGCAATCCGACTCTAGTTTTTGTATAGCAATGATACAGTATTTGTACCCCTTTACAATGTGGAGGATAGGAATTTTGTTGATACCACACTTCTTCAAAGGGTGAGTAGTGGATGATGTAGTAGTTCAAAAAGAAATACATGAGGAATGGGTTCGAGGTAAAATGTAGCCTAATCTAGTGTCGTTCTACCTAGAATACTCAACTATAGCATGGTTTATAATTATAAGGAATCTATTAACTGTGGTCAATAATAATGGTTGCACAGATAGTATAATGCTATGTAATCTATATTCTAATGGAAATTAAGGGCATTAACGACATTATGCATGATCGGTGTCAAAATTTTAACATGGCAGTTAGTAAATTGTGAAATAAGCGTGCATGCTTTTGGCTATCTTATATTAATAGTGAAGTGCAAAAATTCAGTACATGATATTATTAAGAACAGACCTTGTATGGTTGTCAGTGAAACTACTATAGAATGTTGGGGAATGTTAGTAATGACATGATTTTTATATTATTTAATGATTACGAGTATTGTTATTTATAAAATTACTTGAAAGATTCCATTCTATGGAATCGTATGTATAACCAACATGCACAACCTAAACGTATCACTTTGATCGATGAACAATTACCCGGTAATTATGGTTTAACCCTTTTATAAAAGCTTGTAGCATTAGAGTACATAGATCAACATTCTAATATAGGAACAACGAATTATTTCTAAATGCCCAGTAGTTACATCTACACTAGGACATACTCTAGGGGAGCGTGTTAGGTGCAAATTTATGGTTCAGGTTAAACGTTTGAGACAGTAATGGGAACAGGTGGTGGTGTAGACAGAAACAAATGATGGTGATGTAAACAGGCATTTCTTCTTGAAAGAATGATTGAAGCGATCATCTCAAATGATTTCGTTAACCCTACTTTCCCTCCAACATGGCTCCCACGACAAACCAAATCAAGAGAGTGGGATATTGTAGGGTGTATTATATTAGATATGGCTGAAGTAATTGAGTATGTGCAATGAAATACAGTAGCGATAATATCACTTAATTTTCTAAAATTTATCTATTACACATTAGTTTAAAATGTGAATCCATTTTTATGCATATTTTTGCCAACTAAGACTGACACGTGACTTGAAGTGTGTGTCTGTCAGACATTGGAGTCTTCGGTATAACAGATGTGATGTATGGTGGTGATAGTAGAATGCATTGTATTGTTTCAATGACCTCTGTTTGAGGTTAACATTCCAACACGAAAGAAAAATGTCTCAAACTGATTGACACTTCACATGATGACTTGTAAAGCAAATGAAAATAAAAGACAATGCATTGCATAAAATCTTGAAGCAAAAAATTTGTGTGTAACCATGTGTATGCTCTCTGTTTTATTTTTTTAGTGAAGTTGTATTTCTGAAGTAAGTAATAATATGATGATTTGAGGCTTGTTTTTCCAGGAAATGAAACGGAGGAGGGCAACGAATCTGAAGAAGGCATGGGATCGCGATGGACGAAAGAAATGTGAAATAATGTTGAGATTGAGTGGTTTGTCATTCAAAGAAACAAATATGGCCGAACGATGTGCGTCACCAACATCGCCACAACAACAGTATGGAAAATTATAAAGGCAAGCATATATTGAAATTGCTAGGACAATCAAATTCCCTTCTAGAGTATGTACATAAGTCAAGTGACTAACATGCAACCCAGCATGCAATGTTACATGGATCACAACGACTTAAGTCAGGAAATGATGATGAAAATTCCTTGATGAGCACTGAAACATGTAAGGATTGGGATGCTACAAATGGTGTGGAACATAATGAAGTAAATATGAGCTCCAAGGATGTCGTAGTAACTGAATGGCATGTGAACTCGGACAACATTGCACATAGACTGATTGTGTATGGGTGTGGTTGTACAAAGCCTACCTCTGAATCAAAACAACGAGAGCAAGGAACAAACATTGTTGCATAAGAGTGTATTGAAAATAGAGAATGAGAATATGGGGTATACCATGGTGCCCAATGATACGATGTTAAGACAAAATCTCTCGTTTTGCCACACTCAAGACCACAGGTTGTAGGTGGAGGAGTCATGTGTTCAAGTACGAAATCATAGAAAAAGCTGATTTGCATACTCCACATGATAAACTATAAGCCAAATATAAATGAAAGACAATGAATTGTGTAAATAGTTAAAGAAAAAAAATCTATATGTGAGTATGTGTATACTCTCGACTTTTTTTTACTAGTGAAGTTGTATTTCTGAAGTAAGTAATGATGATTTAGGGCTTCTTTTTCCAGAGAATGAAACAGCTGAGGGCAGCGAATATGACGAAGGCATGAGATCACAATGGACGAAAGAACTGTGAAATAGTGTTGGGATTGAGTAGTTCTTCATTCGAAGAAACAAATATTTCTGAACCATATGCGTCGCCATCAACGCCTCAGCAACTATATGGAAAGGATAAAGGCAAGCATATATTGAAATTGCTTAGCCAATGAAATTCTCTTGTAGAGTATGTACGTAAGTCAAGTGATGAACATGCAGCCCAGCGTGTGATAGGACATGGAGCATAACGGCTTGAGTTAGGAAATGATGATGAAAATTCCTTGATGAGCATTGAAATGTGTAAGGATTGGGTTACTATAGGCTGTGTAGAACATAGTGTAGGAAATATGAGCTCCAAAGATGTGGTAGTAATTGAATGGTGTGTGAACTCAGATGGTGTTGCCCATAGACCGATTGTTATGGATGTAAGTACACAAAGCCCACCTCTGAATTAGAACAACGAGAGTAAGGCACAAACACTGCTACACAAGAGTGTATTGGAAATATAGAATGAGAAGTGGGTATGTCCCGTGGTGCCCAATGATACGGTATTAAGGCTCAATCTCTCATTTTTCCACACTTAGGACCACTAGTTGCAGGTGGAGGAGTCATGTGTTCAGGTAAGAAATCATCGAAAAAACTAGTTTGCATACTCTACATTGTTATTATATAGTAAGCTCCTTGCTAAGAAGTTATCATGTTTTGGAGTTATTAGGGCACAAAAGAAAATCATAATAGGTCTAACAAGGGTTTAGCAGGATTGTTGAAGAATCTGAGTGTGTTTATGGGAGAGCACCTATAGAAATGAAGTCTAGCATTACGACATAAAGGGTGATAATAAACAAATTATGTCTCTTTGTAGTGAATAGGGATTGAAATTGACATATCCCACACTTGTCTGGACTAGTATGATGATGCCCACAACGAATTAAGTTCTAAATAAATTCTATACTCGGTGTGCAGGGAGGAAGATGCTGTTATTAATCATTGCTTTAGCGTGACGATGTTAGATGTGTGGTCGTATTTAAGATGTAGATCTTGTGTAAACAACATGGTGATTTAACAGTTATCTGAAAAATGTGTTAGTTCCACGGTAATTTTGTGAACCCATTTACTCCTAACATGTTTAGTTCATGTTTTCCCATTTATGTGTTGCAGTTTGTAAGAGGTTTTGTTTCAATCCTCTTGTTGGAAGGTTCTTGTCATCAAGAAGGACTAAAAAGTATATATTAGAGTGTGGATTTCAGGTAAGTACGTTAGATATAGCAAACAGGAAATACCTTAGCTATTGTATTCCTTGGCTATATTGGATGTTAATAATGGATGTCCTTCACGATTAGCTTCATATCATGAAATTGACATCCAAGACATGGGGTCTATAAAATTTGCATGAACCATCCTCATATGCCAAAACACTGGGGTAGATGATGTTCAACTTCAACAAAGTTAGTATGCAAACATTCGATTTTGGATTAGAACTGTTACCTTCCATTAGCATCTGGCCAACATATGGTAAGGGTGATCATCCCACAATGCAAAGTAGACAACACGACACACATTGGACAGAAGTTGCATTAGTTGATACAACTATACATTCATGCACATTAAAAGTCAACTCATTATGTTCCTAGTGGCATTCATCCCATGGTTGATTAAAATTCGGGCCATTATGATGCCTTTTTATCAATCGCCAAGAAAAGAGGGTAATTAGCTGTTGCGTTTTCCACCAATACCAAGACAAGCAAAGCATACAAAGTTTATAACATACATATGGAACATTGACTTTCAGCATTACCAAAACACATTACATATATCATAATGGTGAACCATGTCACAGTTCAAATGTGAACTATGTGAAAACAGCCAAGCGCCATAAGAACAAGTTTATCATCTTGAATTGTAATTAAACTACCATAGTAAATGGAATCATTTATCAGCATATGAATAATATGATTAAAGCCTTTTAGATGATCTTTTTTTTTATTTACAATAAGATGAAGTGAGGACAGAGTATATTTTCCTGTCCTTATTTTATTTTGAATATCCCTCATTTTTTCGGCTATCAACTCATCAAAGATAACAGGTAGACCATTGTAATAGTTTTCAATATAAGATGCAAGCTGATCTAATGAACACTGTGGATAAATACTGTAATATCTAGTTTCAAATCTTGTCATTATACCATATTTTATCATGACTTACGTTTCCTTCATACATTCCTAACAAAAACGTATATAAAGACCAATTGTATGGTGTTAAACACTAATGTCAGGCAAATCACTACACTAAAATAACCCGCTAACTAAAAACCTAACATATATGCGAAACTACTTCACACACATGTAAATATCACCACTACCCACTACGGGGCTATTATACGAGGACATTGAGAACGTGAGACACTTAACCACACAAATCATGAACCTATAAGGGAAAGTGGCTACAGGAACTCGAACATTATTTCCTCATTACATTGGATTAGTTCCTTTAATAGCTTTGTCCGCTTCAACTTCTTAATTGTGTTATTAGGACCATCTACAGATAAGTGCGTTCATTTGCGTGGCTTCAAAACATAATCATCTTGCTCGTAGTCACTTATGACTATAATGTCGTCCACTTTCACACTTTGCTCTTCACCTGAATCACCACTGGAGTCTTCCATACTAAGGCTAGGTGTTCATGTGAACATCAAATGATAGAACGTCCCTCCTGACCTCATAACTTGATCACGTGTATACAATATTGTTCATCATTCAAAAGCAAACTAATAAATATACATAGGATGTTATAATTATTTATGTTTATTATGGATGGACAGTTGTAGCCGTACTTGAGATACTCAATCTCGAATTGAAGATCAAAGTTCATTTGCCTGTCCATCTTGATCTCACGTTCTTAATTAAGTATGTGCTATTTGACGTTGGGGTCAGTAACATCTACCAAATTCAATCATGTAGAAGAGGGTTAGAAGTTCTCCAGATTGAAGTTGAGATGCTAATGGAATGATCAATTAATAAATTATATACCTTCAACATTAAAACTCGGGAAGCGAATAACATTATGAGGAGAAGAAATAAAAATTGACATCGTTATGATTGGTAGGCTCTCATGCACTTAACTTAATAAATAAGTGTTGTATTGTAGATGAACAAAAAATTGTTAAGGGGAAGCTCATTTATAGGTGAAGTTACAGTTGCATTGTTTTTAATTGATTATACCCTTTTTATTAAAATTAAAATTATTGTGCTGTTATGAATTTATTTCTCAAATGGACAAGCTAGGGAATGGATCCAACTTTCGATTTTATTCCGTACCTTATTTTATCCAAATGAAAATATTTATCTACAATATCATGCGCAAAAACCTAACATAGGCTACTCGTAGAGGCATTGTATAGGCGACGACTGCTACACAAATGACAAATATCACATTGCAGTCGGTACATTTTTATTCTAATTTGAATCTAGTTTGAGTTGACAATGGCGTGAAGCCTAATATATAACAATGATTTATGTCAATTAAAGTAGTATCATTTGGTTTTTTCAACCCGCCTTCACAGTCATACGATAACTACCATATTACAGCTTATATTATGCCTTAGCACTATACTGTCCCACGTTCATGCTACTAACGCACCCTATTTAGGTACACTCAAATCATACATTACCTTCATTGGGCCTGTAGGATTGAATATAGTACCTGGGCTTTTGAATCAATTTAATATATATTGTGGCCTATATGTATAAATGTTTCATTGTTAGTTGGAAAAGTAACTAGCCTTTTATGTGAATTTCTTAGTTTTAATAAGCTTTCACTAAATGTCAGTCTATCGAAGTTGGTGGCATAGAACTTGATGGAGTTGATTCATAAAGACACATATTTGGTTAGTGGAAGTTGACCTTGGTTAGCTTATTTTTGCATTTGAAGTGGCAATGTGTGACATACAATGTGAACATAAATGTATGTTGCATATTGAGAAGCACCCATGGTAATACTTCACAGTCCTAGTAGTAGGTATGCACTGAGTTCAAAATTAATTATTTTTTATATTGTTACTAGATCATGTTCATATTGTGCACAATGAACACCCACATGATAACACGTCATTTTGGACTGAATATCATGTCCCAATATCCCACACACGATTACATCACTATTGTCCTACTATAGTATTTAGACTAGCGACGTCAGTGATGACTTGTGAACGTTCGATGTTAAACCATTGTTTTAATTTCTGGAATCAGTGGTTTATTGTCGGAAGTTTTTAATACACATGTAGAGTCCAGCTCGACTCATATGAATATCAATAGTGGAATATCAATGTAGTCAACTTCATATTCAAGGTCCCAAGTAAGATCAACATATATTACTTAGGAAGTGGTATTTGAAGCATACAAGACCTATGGTCGGAGTAAAGGTTTTGCAATTGCCATTCAGGGAGGGGACAAAGATGTTGGTAGACAGTGTACCAATTGACACTTTGTTTGCCACAAGATTCGACTTTACAAACCTAAAGGGTTAAATGTTTATCAATTTGCATTGGTTTCCAGGCTAGGCCAACATGCCAGGATGAAAACGACATTTGGATTGTAGTCAATTTCTTAGATCAGCACAATCACGCATTAAACATGAATGACACTCACTTCATTCCACATCATCATCAGATGGCCTCAGATATTCATAGGCAGTTGGAGTTTAATGAGAGCTATGGATTAAGACTGTGTGCCAATATAAGGTTAATTGTCTTTGCATACAGGGGTTACGACAACATCCCTTGCCTCAGGAAAGACTTTTAGAATGAATTAGATAAAAATAGAGGTGCTAGGATAATGGTTAGAGATGCCAAATCAGTTTACAAAATGTTCATGAGACTGACGGCAGAGGAACAACGTTTTTATTACTTCATTGCTTGTGATGAAAATGGGCGGCTTCGTAATGTGTTTTGGGCAAATGATCGGAGTTATACTACATCTAAGGAGTTCATGATGTTGTTACATTCGACACCACTTACTTGATGAACAAGTATGATATGCCTTTCACACCGTTTAATGGAGTAAATCATCACAAATAGTCTCTTTTGTTTGGTTGTGGGTTAATCAGAGATGAAACAACAGATAGTTTCATTTGGCTCTTTCGGTCGTGGATGACATGCATGGATGAAATTGAACCAGATGCAATCATAATGGATGAGTGTTTGAGCATATGAAATGCAATACGAAATGTTGTTCCTAATGCTAGACATAGATTGTGCCTATGACATATAATGAAGAAGTTCCCAAAGAAATTTGGTGGCAATAAGGCTTACAAAACACTCAAGTCTTACTTCTCATCGATTGTTTTCAACACCAAAAGCCATCAAGAGTTTAAAGAAAAGTAGGCTATGATGTTGGATACATTCAAATTGACAAATAATGTGTGGCTAAAATCATTGTTTACTAGACATCATAAATGGGCACCTACTTATGTTAAGAATAGTTTTTGGGTTGGCATTTCTACAACTCAGAGGAGCGAAAGGATGAACGCTTTTTTCGACGGTTCATGCCAGAACGATGCTAACACAATTCTTTGAACAATATGAGAAGGTAATTAAGGAGAAAATTAAAAAAGAGAAGGAAGTAGATTACCTATCATTGGTTAACAATGTCCCTTTGGTCACAAGATTTGAAGTTGAAAAGATCTTCCTGACAGCTTACACAAATGCAATGTTCAGGAAGGTGCAAAGGGAAATTGTTAGCATAATGTATTGTGGCATTCTTGAAAGAGATCCAGGAACCATGTAAGAGAACTTGCAATGGATGGCAATGCGATGGAGACATATGGTGTCCAAATCTCAGAGTCACCCATTGTCACACAATGCAATTGCAAGTTGTTCCAGTTTAAAGGAATAGTTTGTAAGCATATGTTCAAAGTCTTAATATGACTAACATCATCATCGATTGCAGAATGCCTATTATTGAGAAGATGGAGGAAAGACATACCCAGACAACATTATATAATAGTTGGTCAAAATCAGGAAACGCATGACGCAACAGGGATAACCTCAAAGTTTGACTATTTGTAAAATATGCTTCTTAGAGTGAAAAGAACTTTGATATATGATGTCGAAATGGAATGTGTGGAAGGGGGCAACCAGACGACCACTACTCCTAGTGGAACAGGGATGCAAGATCCCATAATAACAACTCATCAGGGTCACCTAAATTCGAGGAGAATACGTTCCCAAGTTGAAGAAAATATGACCAGACATCAAGGAAAGGGGTACGTATGTATACTAAGCTGTTACAAACGAGACTTGGAACATGGTACTAGTATGCAAATAGATTTTAGGGTTTCTTTTACAAATTGTGGGGTTTTTCCCTATCTGATATAATTGGCACCCTTTATGTATTGTGAACGCTTTTATTTCAGTCTTATAACATGGGTTACGATGTTGAACCTTTTGTTTATCTAATTCAAGGCTAGAACGCTATCAAGTAATAATTGCAAGTCAACAGAGTATAGATCAGACATAGCCTTAGGATTGGGCCAATTCATGAAAACGACAATATGTAACTTCAACCATGTACGTATTAACTCAACAACTGCAATTTTCATTCACTTTGTCTAATTTGGTCATGAAAGATGACATAAACCAATTAATGCAGGGTTGCAGGTGAATTAGGATGTAGACGATGTTAACTTAGAATGATGTTAGAAGTCTGCTTTTCGAGACGAATTTCGTGGCATCCATGGAATTTCCATCATGCATATTCATCTATAGTTCAAAGGTCATGCCATACATTTGTTGCCTGATGGTTAAGGCATTACAACATGAACTCAATGACTATGTTCATGGAATGGATGACAAATAAGATGAGCATATGAGTTCATTTCCTTGATTAAAAGGCAATCATAACTTCTTCTAAATGTGTCACGCTAATTACATGGCTTAAAAATGAATGAGCTTCTCAACATAATCAAAATGAACGTATGCAAACATTCAAACTATTAAACGATCCCCAGTTATTGTAATGCATTTGGAAGATTCAACTCATTGTCATTCAATACAAGGATAACACACGATCTGACTACCCCTCATTAAATGCTATCACCATTACTATTGATGGATGCCTGAATTCATTATGGACCAACAAAACCAATTTAAGAAAGGTTCATTACTTATCCCCACCAATAATTATCCATCTAAATTTCCTTCTATTTTAAACATTTGAAGACAATCCTCTACACATTTTCTTCTGTGCATTTTTTTTCAACTGTCATCATTGTCACCTGCCCTACATCACGTTGAGATGGTCACAAAAATATAATCTGACTCATCTACCCCAACATTTAATTGTCCTCAAAACCAATTTTTTAATGGATAACTCAAAAACAGGAATAGGTCAACCTTTGATAGGCTTCCATTCCCTCATCTCAACCCCATCATGACGCATAATTAGACTTTTGCTTGTGCTGCCTCTTCTGGGGAGACCATCCAATTGAACGTCTCTTATATCGCGAAACTGTATTTCATGCTCACCACTTCGTATGGTTCCATCCTTATTTCATACATTTGTCGTTCACCATCAACCCACCCCCTCTCGACATTTCCTCTACTAGCGGGATACAGATTCTAGCCACATCTTATTGTCCCCACGATGAGAACCCACATCCTGTGGATAGAGTACCGGTGCTATCCCGCCAGAGAAGGAAGTCCCAAAAATCAGACAGTATCTGAGAGGAATCGGAAGATGATGTTATTCAATATTTCCCTTTGAGGGTGGAGGATTGTATGATCATCATTGAACCCCCTCCAAAAATTACAGTTATAGGGTCTCAAAGCTCAAACATTATTTAGATGGATTTTTCATCAACTACTAACCACCTTACATAATGGTTCAATAGATTGTATATGGTTCTTGAAGTGTATATGGATTGTTGGATGTACTCATGTCTAGTAATGAGTTTTATCTATTCAAGTTTACTTCATATGAGGAAATGAATGAAGTTGTGGAAAAGGGTTCTTGGTACGTACAGGAGCAATATTTGTTTCTCAAGCCATGGGCATTGGGTGAAATAAAGACACACTACATCACCTTGGCTCCAGTCTGGGTCAAGTTCCATAATATGCCATTGGAGTTATGAATAATCTGTTGACTCAGCTTTGTTGATAGCTCTGTAGGGAAACCATTATTAATTGACAAGGCTACCTCTCAAATGAGCTGAATTAGCTACGCCCACATATACGTGGACATGCTTCTCCAATCGGTATGGCCCGAATCATTTCAGTTGATAACATGTAATCCATTTGGCCAGAGGGAACTTACAACTATAATGATGTCGTATGAGTGGTACCTCACCACTCGACAGCAGATGGTTTGAAAGGTTAATGAATCATAGACTAGGCCACACCAAGAAAATGGGGATATGAAAGTTGAGAGCCAGCTTCAAACCAAAGCATTACCAACCTAGGATGATGTCCAATCCCACGAAAGTCATCCCGTGATGGTCTGGATGATGAATCTTTCCCCCATTCTCACCATCCACGCATCTCTCCACCCACCTCAACCACGAACAGACCCTACGACACACGACACCACTGATCCCCTGAAACATTATCATTCACACGCAACTGACGCAGCTTATAGATAAAAGGTTTCTTCAAGTAAATAGCCTTCTCCAATTACTTACGCCTGAATTTTAAGTCATCCTCAACGTCAGTAGATTTCATTAGTTATTTAACATTTTTTTCCTTCAAATTGCAGTCTCAAACCCAGTAGGACGCCTACCTCTAGCTACTCTTTCTATATATGGCTACGTAGAACAAAGTTGAACGGGGAAGGATGACTCAACATCTCAAATCCCTAAGTGAACATCCCAAAAGAAGAAGATCCAATGGTAGCTACCGTCATTAAACTCAGATTACTCATCCATGTCATCTCCTCTACACCCTGCAAGAATCACAATGATGGAAATGTTGAAGCAGGGCCTAGTGAAGTCAGGACGATGGGACACTACCAGTGTAGGACATGGATCTTCGCCTTCCTCATCTGAAGTGTCATCCCCTTCCACATCCATCTCGGCAAGGCTGTTGGCATTAACCCGTCTCGAGGATATTAAAGAGTTTTTTAAAGAAATGGAAGAGAGACAAGTAAGAAATACAGGGCCCAAAAAAGCAGTAAGAGGAAGTGATCTGAATGTTCCGAACACTTGATAGAAGAAGCAACGATGTTGTAGCTTTGTCAGGGTTTATATTTTGTGTATATGTAGCTGAGTTCAATCAGTGTTTGCATTATCTTATGTGAATATATTGAGTTATATAGGATTGACATGTGTCAACTTATATACTGTACATTTATTGTCTACTATAAAGTTTCGACCGAAACATACATTAAAATGTTCATCAAATTTTCTACTCAATTTGGTGAACATAGGGCATTAGTTGCAAATTAGATGTTAATTGAAAACAGCGATGTTCCATACGCTAAAGGGTAAAACTAGATGGTCTATCGACCATGGCCTTCCATGGTGGGTAGGCCCGCCTTATTTATATAATCATTATAATTTAATAATTAGTAAATATTATTAAATAATATTTATTAATATATGTTAATATTTTCTATGTCGGATGTCCATGGCCGCCCATGAAAATCCAACCGCATGGTGAAATCCATTTGTAAGTTTGCAATATTGGGTACCTTGAATATGGAACCACTACACCACGTATGCAACAATATATAGGATAACCGTTAATATAAGTTTACTTTGTGAGCACATAACTAAATATTGACAAACTTATACGTGTTTTTTGGGCCAATGTTACCTTGAATACACACTTGACATGTAACATTATATTCGCTATTGGAAGACGTGTTCCAAATTTATTTAGAGCAACGACTGTTACGAATATATTTTATGTATATATTTATTTCAAGAATTGTAATGTAAATATGTAGGGTTTTTCCATTCCTTTTAACTTAACATATGAATTTATCTTTACGATTGGAATAACACTGTGACGACACACACAAAATTTTAATACCCACTAAATTCATCATGGTATCTAAGTCAAGTTTGGGCTAACACACATTCTTAGGTTGGTCCCGTCATAATTTCTCTCTAAGACCAAGATTTAGGACAAGGATGGTGTGTTGATAACTGTACATCGGTTACTGGTGTGTGGATTGGTGGCATGTATAACATAGTACGAACCTCAACCCTTGAAGCATGCTTTTGTGGTTGAGTTACGCACTTTAACAATGACGATCCCTGGAATTTACTGTATCATGAAAGATAGACATTGTAGTCCTACAACATATGTTATGCATCAGAATGTCTGCGACCCATTATCGAACCACATTTGGCTGGTCAACTACACTCTATAATAATATTTTAAAAATGCCAATTTTTATATGATTGAATAAATATTGACATAATTGTTTTCGAGAAGATATTACTTCGTACACTCTAGTGTTAAAGTTATAAGTCTAGGGTCCTGTTCCCTCCCAAAAGACGTGTTAAAAGTGGTGGTACCCAACTTGACTTATAAAACTTTACGCAATGTCTTGCCTTAAAAAACAGTGGAAAGATAACATTATGCCCTCCATAACAAGTTGATGACCCGACAGCTACACATCGTAGTAGTCCCAACCTGGACGGCTTCAGTATCCCCTATTTCCCAAAAGTTTGGTTTAGAGTAACTCTTTCCATAGGTATCTCTTTTCATTAGTGGCCCCTTCCGGGCCGTCAGCCCGCCTTTATCTGTTACCAAACTCTTCGAGTTATTAGCCCAGTGGGTCCATTCCACACATGACACGCCATGACAATGGTGATAAGCAAGTTGCCCTATAACTCTTAAGCAATGTTACCATTAATCGATGAGGGATCATAACAGTATGTTACAAAAAACAAATTGTTATTAAAATTTCCCTTGAAACCAAACTAGTAATAGATGCATCCTTTCGAACGAGGTTTGGATGGGGAGGAAAAACATAGATGGGCGCTATTTAATGATACAAATTTCGATAATTAACTATGAACTTAATCGATATGGCAAACAAAATGTCTATCCCAAAACCCATCGAGGTTCTAATTGCCTATTCACTGACACCATGTACACTACAGTACGAATTAAAAAGGTACAACTCGATGTAGAAGGTAACAATGAGAAGGGAGCTTATAGAAGGTAACAATGAGAAGGGAGCTTATAGAAGGAAACTAAACGAACTTCGTTATATTTTACGATGTAGGTTATGTTCATAGACATCGATGCACCTTTATCTTTAGCAAATCAAACTCCAAACATTATCAACGATTTACACGTTAGAAAAGAGTGTTGCTATCTAAAAAACTTACAATTGTAATCAATTTAAACCTAGACCAAACAATTACAATAAGACCTTATCAATAAGTAGTATTAAATGGTAAGAAACCAAGTTTCGATTTCCTTAAGTATTTGAGTGTAACACTATGTCAATTAAATTCCTTCAATGGGTGAAAAAGTAGAAACTCAAATAGTAGCAAGAAGAACAAAGCACAAATTATCAAGACCAAGCGCAACCAGAAAAGTT
>JAOXYD010031980.1:0-14101 GCA_028565735.1 Pinacopodium congolense | reverse complement strand
GGATAATAAGAAGTTTTGAGGTATCCAAAAGTTGGATATAATCTTTCACCCCATTAAAGAAAAATGTTTGATTTAATTGGTACTTATAAGGAGAATAGTTCTCAAAATAAATAGGGGAATAGGAACTCTATCTAAATTAGTGAGGAAGCAACGATGTTTATGTGAGACTTTATCAAAAGAAACAAAGTGAGAAATAGAATGTTGAGTACAATTTCGTACTCCTTTTGTAACAGAAATGGAAACATCCAAATCATCAATCATTAGAGAGAGTAATTGTGATTGCAAACTTGGTTCAGGAGTCGAATCTTGAACTTGCAATTGAGTAGAATGAGGCCCTTTTCTCTTGGAGTAGACTAGGATAGGTTTTTCAGCAATTGGATGCTTATTTAGGGTTGATTTTGAAGTGCCAAGAGGCTTTTTATGGGGCTGGTCAGCTTATGGTAAATTAGGTTGGTCTTGTGGCAAACCAAGAGGGGTTGATATTGAGGTTTTAGGTTGAATAGTAACCTGTAAATTAGGTAAAAACATCACATCTTCACTCACACTCTACCCCTGAGGATGAGAACTTGAATAAAAAGGTTGTTTTTCAACAAAAGTAAAATCCATTGAAATGAAAAATTTATGAGAAGCAGGAGGGTAGCACTCATACCCCTTTTTTGTACGTAACTAACAAAGATGCATTTTAATGCTCTTGGGTCAAGCTTTCCTCGATTGGTGTCATGATTATGAACAAAAACCACACAACCAGAATTTTTAGGGGTAATTTGGAAGCTATATGTGAATTGGGTAAATACTCATGAAATACACTCATTGGACTCTTTAAGCTGCAATAAGAATAGATTCCCTCCAATAACATTTGGGAACATTATTTTGAAATAATACAGCTCGAGTGATTTTGAAGAGTTTTCTATTTTTCCCCTCAGCTATTCCATTTTGTTGCGGCCTAGTAATGTAAGATGAGTGTAGAAAGTAGAGGGAGATATTTTTTATTTCATATTTGTAGTATGTAGAGAAAGGATGTATATATACACGAATTTTGACTCCAATTAGGGATATAATCCCTATAACTACGTTCTAGAATCCCTATAATAAATGTTGTGATTCTTATAATCAAGCCTGGGATCTTTAACACTCCCTCTCAAGTTGGAGCATAAATATTGATCATGCCCAACTTGTTACAAATGTAATTGACCTGAACCCCATCCAAAGCTTTTGTAAAAATATCTGTTGTTCTCTAGTCGTGACGTATCCTGTAGAAATTAAGTTTTATTGGATCTTTTTTGGAACGAAGTGGCAATTAATTTCAATGTGCTTAGTTCGTTGATGAACTATAGGATTAGATGCAATATGTGGAGCAGCTTGATTATCACACCACAATATGGCCGGTTTTGAGACTTTAAGGCCAACCTTAGATAAAAGTTGGTATATTCGCATGATCTCGCTTGTGCTTGTGCCACAACTCAGTATATAGATTATGCGCTTGACCTGGAAACAACGTTTCGCTTCTTACTTTTCCATGAGATTAAATTCCCTCCAACAAACACGCAGTATCCAGTTGTGGACTTTCTGTCAATTTTAGAACTGGCCCAATTAGCATCCGAGAAACATTTAATATGTTTGTGCCCATAATTTTTGTATAGTATCCCTAGATGACAAGCTCCCATTAGGTAACATAAGATCTGCTTTAGGATAGCCCAATGATGAATGGTTGGAGATAACATAAATTGACTGGCAATGCTTGTTGGATATGCAATATCAGGATGAGTTACTTTTAGATAATTTAGTTTTCCAACTAGTCTTTTGTATTTCTTGGGATCTTCAAATAAGTCTCTTTCTTTAAAGAGATGTAGATTCGGAGTCATTGGAGTACTGCGTGGCTTAATTCCTAATTTCTAGTCTCAGTTAGTAAATCTAATACATACTTTCTTTGGGACAAAAAATACCTTTCTTGCTCCTCGTCACTTCTACTCCCAGAAAATGTTTCAAGGGCCTTAAGTTCTTGGTTTGAAACTGACTATGAGGAAAAGAATTTAAGGATGAGATGCCCGCATGATCACTAGCAATAATAACAATATCATCTACATATATAACAAGAAGAATGATTCCAGATGTAGAGTGTTTATGAAAAGCAGAGTAATTAGATTTACTCTTATTCATTTCAAATGCTTCAATTGCTTGGCCAAATTTTCCAAACCAAGCATGGGGACTTTGTTTTAAACCATGCAAAGACTTCCAAAAGCGACAAACTCTCCCAGACTCCTATAGAGTAACAAAATCAGGTGGTTGCTCCATGTATACTTCCTTGTGGAGGTCACCATGGAGAAAAGCATTTTTTATATCTAATTGATGCAACAACCAATCACAAGTAGCTGTCAGAGAGATGAATAGGCGGATGGAGGTGAATTTGGCTACAAGTGAGAACATATAAGAATAATCAGCACCCTAAGTCTTAAGCATAGCCTTTCGCAACAAGGAGGGCTTTGAATCGATCTACTGGTC
Organism: Pinacopodium congolense; assembly: GCA_028565735.1. Lineage (NCBI taxonomy): Eukaryota > Viridiplantae > Streptophyta > Magnoliopsida > Malpighiales > Erythroxylaceae > Pinacopodium > Pinacopodium congolense. Next base: position 11,602 of record JAOXYD010031980.1, on the reverse strand, counting down.
CATCAGAGTTAACTTTGATTGTGAATACCCATTTACAACCAATGGCTTTCTTGCCAATAGGTAATTGTACCAATTCCCATGTACCATTGGCATCTAAAGCATTCATCTCTTTTATCATAGCATCATGCCTATCGGGGTAAGATAGGGCTTGATAAATAGCCTCCGTTCTTGAGACTAAAGAGGGGGAAAAGAAAGGAACATGTTCTAAAAAGGTAACATCAGTTGAAACAAGATATTTGTTAAGAATGGGACAGTAGCAACGATAACCCTTTTGTAGATGAGAGTAGCATAGAAAAACACATTTACAGACTTAGGGTCTAACTTAGAGAGTTGAGGATGTGTGTTCTAAGCAAAGCAAGTGCTACCAAAAGTTCGTGGTGGAATATCGAACAAGGGTTTAGAGAGAAAGGGGACAGTAGAAGATATCTCACTGTGAAGGACATAAGAGGGCATATGATTAATTAAAAAACATGCTGTGGAGACTGTATCAGCCCAAAAGAGTTTAGGAACTTTCATTTTTTAATAATAGTGCTCTCGCTGTTTCAGGGAGACTGACTTTTTTTTTTCAACCACACTATTTTGAGTAAGATTTATGAACACATGAGGATTGATGGAGAATACCATGTTAGATCATGTAGTACTGGAATGGTGTAAAGAAGTATTCCTTGGCATTATCACTCTTTAACGTGTGGATTGAGATATTAAATTGTGTTTTGATCTTAACAGAAAAGGTAGTAATATGAGAAAATAATTTAGAATGGTTCTTCATTAAATAAAGCTAAGTTGCACGAGACCCAATTTAGGATATAATAGGACATGGGCCCCAGACATCAGAATGTACCAATTCGAATGGAGAATTAGCCCTTTTATTGACTCACGTAAAAGAAGACCAACAATGATATTTAGCAAATTGACGGGACTCACAATCTAAATGAGATACATTATAAAATTGAGGGCAGAGTTTCTTTAACAAAGTTAGAGACGGATGTCCTAATCGACAATGAACTTGAAATGGAGTCAAGACACTAGAGCAGGCAATGGGTCTTGGTACCGAGTCATCTAGAACATAGAGACCTCCTGATTCCACTCCTTTACCAATGGTCTTTTTTGTCATAAGATTCTGAAAGACACAAGTTAGGAAAAAAATTAGATACTACAATTTAAGGTACGAGGGAGCTTGCTTATAAATAATAAATTAAAAGAAAATCCTGATAGGTTCAAGATAGAAGACAAAGATAATGATGGAGTAAGATTAACAGTGCCAAACCCAATAACAGATGAAGTGGAGCCATTAGCTAAGATATAATATAAGAGGGTGACGAATGTTTATGAAATGTAGAAAAAAGGCTAGAATTACCTATCATATGATCTGAAGCCCCTAAGTCAATGACTCGTTGGGAAGAAGTGGAAAGGAAACATGTAGGTGTATTACCTGAGTTAGCAATAGCGGCAATAGGTTGAGATAAAGTTTTTAGTGCTTCTTGATATTGGGTTGATTTGGCAATTTCATTAGTAAACACAGTAATAGTCTTTTCAACAGATAAGTTGGTTGTATTAGTGGTCGCAACATGGGCTGAATGGTATACTTGGGACTTATTCGGTAATTTGCAGCATGTGTGTTTTGTGTGACTTGGCTCATGACAGTATCGACAAATAACTCCTCCGGCATCTTGAATATTATTGTTCTTGTAAACTATAGAATGTACAAAAGGGGCATATTTATACAGGAGTTTTGACTTTAATTAGGGATATAATCCCTACAATTAAGGGATAGGATCTCTATCACAAATGTTGAGATTCCTATAATCAAGCCTAGAATCTCTAACACTCCACCTCAAGTTGGAGTATAGATATTAATCATGTCCAACTTGTTACAAATATAATTAATCTGAGCCCCGTTTAAAGCTTTCATAAAAATATTTTCAAGTTGTTCTCTAGTCTTAATGTATCCTGTAGAAATTAAATTCAATTGGATCTTTTCTCGAACAAAATGGCAATCAATGTCAATGTGTTTCATTCGTTCATGAAATACACGATTAGATGCAATATGTAGAGCAACTTGATTATCACACCATAATGTGGCAGGTTTTGAGATTTTAAGGCCAATTTTAGATAGAAGTTGGTTTAACCACATGATCTCGCTTGTAGCTTGTGCCATAGCTCGGTATTCAGATTCTGCACTTGACCTGGAAATAACGTTTTGCTTCTTCCTTTTCCATGAGATTAAATTCCCTGCAACAAACATAATATCTAGTTGTGGACTTTCTGTAACTTTGGAACTAGCCCAATTCGCATAAGAGAAATGTTCAATATGAGTGTGCCCATGAGGTAACATAAGATCTGCTCTAAGGCAGTCTAATGATGAACGGTTGGAGATGACATAAATTGGCTTATAATATTGACTGAATATGCAATATCAGGACGAGTTACTGTTAGATAATTTAGCTTTCCATCTAATCTTCTGTATTTCTTAGGATCGTCAAACAAGTCTCTTTAGAAAGCTATAGATGTGCAGGCATCGGAGTTCTACATGGCTTAAACTCCCAATTTTTCAGTCACAGTTAGTAAATCTAGTATATACTTTCTTTGGGACAGAAAAATGTCTTTCTTGCTCCTCATCACCTCGACTCTCAGAAAATATTTCAAGGGCCCTAAGTCCTTGGTCTGAAACTGGCTTTGAAGAAAAGTCTTCTCTCAAATGATCACTTCCAGTAATAACAATATCATTCACATATACAACATCAAGAATGATTCCAATCTTGGAGAAGTATTCCTTGGCATTATCACTCCTTGGTGTAGAGAAGTATTCCTTGGCATTTTCAGTCCTTAGGATTGAGACATTAAACTGTGTTTTGATCTTAGCATAAAAGGAAGTAAAATGAAAAAATAATTCCGAACGATTCTTCATTAGATAAAGGCAAGTTACACGAGAGAAATCATCAACAAAAGTAACAAAATATTGAAACCCTGCGTTGGACATAACAGGACATGGACCCCAAACATCAGAATGTACTAGTTCAAATGGAGAACTAGCCTATTTATTGACCAGAGGAAAAGAAGACAGACGATGATGTTTAGCAAATTGATAGGATTCGCAATCTAAATGAGGTACATTATCAAACTGAGGGTACAGTTTCTTCAATAACGGTAAAGATGGATGCCCTAATTGACAATGAGCTTGAAATGGGTCAAGACACTAGAGTAGGCTATGGGTCTAGGTACCGGGGCACCCAAAACATAGAGAACTCCTGATTCTACTCCTCTACTAAAAGTCTTCTTCGTCATAAGATCCTGAAAAATACAATGATCAGAAAAGAATGAGATACAGCAATTCAAAGTACAAGTGAGTTTACTCACAGATAATAAATTAAAATTAAAGGAGAGACTAGGTAGATTTAAGACAAATGTTAAGGACAAAGATGAAGTAGGGTGAACTGTGCCGGAAAAAGTTGAGCCGTCAGCTAATGTAACGTGAGAAGGAGATGATTGTTTATGAAAAGTAGGGAAAAAAGGCTATAATTACTAGTCGTATGATCTGAGGCACCAGAATCAATCACCCATTAGGTAGAAGTGGAAAGAAGACTCGTAGATGTATTACCTAAGTCAGCAATAGCAGTAATAGGTATAGATGAATGTTTTAGTGCGTCTTGATACTGGGTGAACTTAGCAAACTCTTCAGCAGATACAGCAAGTCTTCTTAATGGAGGAGCTAGGTGCATCAATAGCTGCAATGTGAGCGGAGTGTGATTTTTGAGATTTATTATGTAGCTTCTGACGTGTATTTAGTGTGACTGGGCTCATGACAATATCAATAGACGATTCCTCTTACATCTTGATTCTTATTTCGCTAATTTCCACCACTTCGATTGTTATTGTTATGAGACGATTTTTCATAATTGAATCCATGAGTTCGACTCACAAGAGCACTAGAATTTTAAGGATTAGGAGAAACAAACGAATTAATGTTCGTACGAAGTATTTGAATAAATACCTCGTGCAGGGAGGAAATTTCAGTACTTGATAAGATTTGAGATTTAGCGATGTCAAATTGAGAATTTAAACCAGCCAAAAAACTCATAATAGCCATATGCTCCCATTGAGTTTGTTGGACTTTAATATTAGGATTAACTGGTATCAAAACATTTAATTCCTCATAAATCTATTTAAAATTCATAAAGTATACTTGAAGGGGTTGGTCTTGCTGTTCAGCTCGATAAAAACCCTTACGTATATCATAAATGTGAGAAATATTTCCTTTGTTAGAATATAGGAATTCCAAATAATCTATCAATGACATACTTACAGTGTTTGATGAGATTGATGACCTCGTGATCAATGGAATTTTGAATTTGTAGAAACAAGCTAGCATCATCGTAGAGCCACTCCTTTTGAATATGGTCCAAGTGATGGTCTTCAGAAATGCTCCTTAAGTAGATACGAACTGTCTTACACCACTCCAAATAATTGGAGCCAGTCAATTTGTGTTATGTGATTTTAGACATTACAGGAATGACGTCTGTCACAACTAAACTCTTGTAGTCAGCCATTAAAAATAATCAAATCACATGAAAATTGAAAGCAAGTGGAGGAATCCAAACTTCAACAAGAAGAAAAAGGGACAAAATGTAGAAAATAAATCTGCTACACACCAAAAGAAGTTGAGTAATCCTAGGCCAACAAAAAAGGGCAAGTCTCTAAAGGGGTCTTCTTTGAAGAGATGGAGATTCTGAGACACTAGACAGTCTTTGAGAACAAGAGGGACTATAATGTGGGAGGCAACCAAACACGTGGATGGCACGTCAGGACTTGGGGAGGCGAGTCACTGCAGGTGGAGGTGGCTAGAGGTCAACAGAAGAGGCACATGCACTAAAACGCAGGCGCGTGGTAAGTGAGGTGAACTAGTCAGGTGGCGTGTGAGAGTCACGTGCAGGTCGTCTGGTGGCCGGACTTTGGGGGGATGCTAATCAGGTAACGATGACGTTGATGGTGCCGGCGGTGAGGTGGAATGGTCTCTTGATGTGGGTGACCCAAACAAAAGAGAGAATACCAGTTCTAGACAAACTAACGATGGCTGAATAAGAATAGTGGTGACTAGACAAGAAGAAGCTGAAACCCTAGAGAGAGAACAATGGTGGCTTTAATACCATGTAAACTATAGAAAAAAAGAATTTTATTTCACATACATAATATGTATGATAGGGTTATATTTATACAGGAGTTTTGATTCTAATTAGGGATATAATCTCGACAATTAAGGGATAGGATCTTCAACACAAATGTTGAGATTCCTATAATCAAGCCTAGAATCTCTAATAGTTCCAATTTCCTATTCCACTTCTATTATTTCCTTTATAAGATGATTTCTCAGATTCAGATCCATAAGTCTGACCCACTATAGCACTTGAAACCTGAGTACCATCAAGAGCAAATACACTTATATCGGTGTGAGGTATATGAGTAAATATCTCATGTAGGGAGGGAAGTTTTGGACTTGACAAAATTTGAGATTTGGCAATCTCGAACTGAGAAAATTTAAACCTGCCAAAAAACTCATAATGGCCATCTGTTTCTGTTGAACTTGTTGGACCTTAATATTCGGACTAAATGGGAGAAAAAAATTTAGTTCCTCGTAAATCTTTTTAAAAATCATAAAATATGACTGAAGAGATTGATCTTGTTGTTCAGCTTTATAAAAACCCTTTCATACTTCATAAATTCGAGAGATGTTTCCTTTGCCAGAGTATAAAAATTCCAAATAGTCCATTGATTCTTTAATATACTCATAGTGATTGATGAGATTGATGACTTCAGTATTCATAGAATTTCGAATCTGTAATAATAAACGGGCATCATCACGTCGCCACTCCTTTCAAGTGTGGTCCATTGGGAGATCCTCAGTGAGATGATTATGCTTCAAGATACTCCTTTGATAAATTTGAATTGTTTTGCATGACTCAAAATAATTGTGCCCTATTAATTTATGTTATATGATTTTAGATAGCACAAGAATGACATTTGCTACAACTAAACTCTTATTGTTAGCCATAAGAAAACGGATAATGAGTATGCGCTAGAAACTTAAGCTAAAAATAAGATAACGAAGAACCAAAAAGAAATGTGCGACACACAAAGGTCCAAGACAGGTTGGACTAAAACAAGTAGCGTTGGTGGAAGCTTCTGGACAGTACAAGGGAGTGGCGTGTGGGCATGTGTATGGCGCGTCAGAACTGAGAGGAATGGGTTGCTGCCAGTGAGGGTAACTGGAGGTCGTCGTGCAGTTGCACACGTTGTTATGAATCGGCGCGTGGGGGAGAAGGTGGAGACTTTAGGCAGCACATGTAGGACACGCATAGGTCTTCTGGTGGCCGGACATTGAGGAGGAGTCAATCCTTTGGTGGTGGCTCTGATGGTATCGACAGTGAGGGAGAGTGGTCACTTAAGATGAGTGACTCAAGAAAATACCTAGAATTTGTTCTCTAGACAGATGGTGAAGCTGCACATTGGGTAGACAGACATTGAAAAACTGAAAGAGAGGGAAACCTAATGCTTTGATACCATGTAGAAAGTAGAGAGGAGAGCTTTTTATTTCATATCTATAATATGTATAGAAAGGGTGTATATATAAAGGAGTTTTGACTCCAATTAGGAATATAATCCCTATTATAAATGTGGAGACTCCTACAATCAAACGTAGGATCTCTAACAATGAGTAATGAATAATTTTTGAAAAAACGATGAAAGGTTTTGATTGAAGTAATCTCTTGCATTATCACTTCGTAGGTTTTTTATTCTCACTCTAAATTGGTTGTTGTTCATTTGGAAAAATCTTAGAAAGATGTCACAAACTTCATATTTGTTTTTCATAAGATAGACCCAGTTACCCTTGTACAATCATCTACGAATGTAACAAACTACCTTGCCCCTAAGATTTAAAACTCTAGAAGGACTCCATGTATCGAAATGGATTAAAGAAAAAGGGAACATACTTCTAGTATTACTCAAGGGATAAGAACAACGTTTGTGTTTTAGCAAGGACACACACATCACAATGCAAATTGCTCATTTAAATGTTTTTGAATAAGAATGGGAACATAGTTTTGAGCAAACCAAACGGTGGATGACTGAGATGATAATGATGGAGTAAAATGTTCTCCTTAGTGGTAGAATGGGTAGATAGGCAGGATTTTGAAAGGGAACATTTTTTGTCTTCCTCAGCATTAAGGATATTGAACCCATTCCTTCCTTGGCAAGCCCAATCATCTTCCTTGAGACCAGGTCCTGCAACATTCAATGCATAGGATAGAAGATTACAATTCAAATCACAAGTGACTTGTTTTATGGATAAAAGATTTATAGCTAATTTAGGGACATGTAGGACATCTTTTAATACAATTTTGGAAGTAAGAGGAATGGTTCCTTGATCTGCAACAGTAGCAAAACTTCCATCTGCAATTTTGATTTTTTATATTGCTAGGAAAAGGCTTATATGAGGTAAAAGGCTGATGTGAAAACACCATATGATTGGTAGCACTTGAATCTATGATCTAAGTATTGTTTTGGACTGGAAAAGAGGCATTAAGAGCATAAGAATTAGAAAACTTACTTGATTAAGCCAAGGAATGAGAGCGGCCATGTGTTCTAGCCGATTTCAACATGGCTTTTAGCTCTTTTATCTGTTCTTTAAGAGTTTCAAATTTATCTTGATTTCGTTTTTCACTAGGAACATCCTCAACATTTGTCATGTGGGCTTGTCCACAGGATTATCCTCCATGAATACTTCCTTTTCCTCCAACATTTGGAGGCTTTCTGTGTAGTTTTCAACAAGTGTCTTTGGTGTGACGTGCCTTCTTACAATAGGTACACCAGACCCTTTCTCAGTTGAATTGCTTTTCATTTTTATTGGCCTCAGTAGTATATCCATCCTTTATGGAATTCATGACTGATCCCTCATTTGTTGGATTGTAAAGCATCACTACTCGACGACTCTGCTCAGCCTTTATCATAGAGAAAATACCCTCAAGTGATGGGAGGACTTCTTTCTCGAGAATTTTGACTTAAACTTGATGAAAATTCATATTTAGACCTTTTAAGGAATTCAAATATTCTCAACCTTTTCACAAATTTCTGCAACATGGCAGCATCTTCTCCACTTCATTTTAAAGTTTTGATAATAATCCAATTCAAGCCACAAGCCTTTCAGAGTACTATAGTACTCGGTGACAGAAAGGTTACCTTGCTTTTGTGGTGTTGATTCTGGTTCCGATCTCTTTAAGTCAACGCAGCATCTTGCATTTCCGAATAGGTTTGACAAACGGTTTCGCAAACTTTCCTAGTAGTTGTTAGGAACATATAGGTTCAGCATACTTCAAGTGTCATAGAGTTCCACAACCATGACATAATCATGGAATCTTCCTCATCCCACTTTGCGAACATAGAATCTTTAACATCAGGTCCAGTTCCCATAAGATGGCTCAATTTTCCCCTTCTTTTGAGAAAGGTCTTAACAATCTGAGACCATTAAAGATAATTGCAGCCATTGAGCTGGTAGAAAGATTGAACATTATGCAGTTCTCCTTTTGGTTTAATTGGTGTCTCAGGTTGGTAGACTTTAGTATTGGAACTAATGATAGTAGGTTGATTTTCGAATGAATCTGACATAATGAGGCAATAAGAGAGAAAAAAACTTAATGGAGAAGAACTGAGAAGAGTTCGGCAACTAATACCCAAGATGTAGAAGAAATTCCTGAGTTTGACCGGGCCGTAGATAGGCTTTGATACCATGAACAGAACTTGGGAATTCTTTTTTATTATTCATAGAATGGATACACTTAAATAGATACAAAACTAGGGTTCTATTTTAGGTAATAAGCTAACCCCTACAAATTAGTCATCAACTAAATAAATTAGGAAAGATTACAATTAGAAAAAATAGTGTACAAATCAGCCTATCAATTAGCTATTTATAACTATGTATCCTTTTTTGGGAAGTCAAAGAATCTGTGATTCCCTAACATCTTTTAAATGCATTAGCTTCAGTTTTGTCATTGTTGTGAATTGTTCTTTTTCAGGTAGTAATTTGATGCTTTCTTTTGCAGCTTGTTTTTTATTATTAAAGGGGTTTGTCTGACGTTTTTATCTCAGTACTACCCAAACTATCAACCCGTTGCAAAACCAACTATAAGAAAAAAAGTCCAATTTATGTCATTGAAGTGCACTTGGCATACGTTTTTGTCTCTTTCTGAAGGAGAGCTACACGGGCCTGTGCCCACTGCGGCACATATTTTCAATATTTGTTTCCTTTACCTTTTTGGAAGTATATATGCTTTGACATTTTTGGAACAAGAAAAGAGAGGAAAGGGGCCATCTGTGTGCAACTTCTTTTCATTTCTTATTAATACTTATTTATCTGTGTAACTAACAGATTTAGTGGTATTCCATTTATCTGTGTTATTCCAAACTTTGAATGCCACATACGATCATGTGTATTTGTACAGACCAAATTCACCTCTAGTGCCTGCAAATCCGATAATAATTGGAGTTTATATACCTAGATATTTAACTCTACACACCTTCCAGTTTGACACAAGTGACATGGTCCTAAAAAGTTCGTCATCTTCGTAAGATTTCTCTCACTTGTTAATGTCAAACAGCTCTCTGGAACCCAAAAGATTTATTAAAGATTGGAAGTTATGTTATAAAATTTTGGATTTATCGAGTATTTGCCTTCAGTGAGAATGATTTCTAGCTCTGCCCTGCCTCCTTTCCGTGTCCTTAGACATCCCTGTAACACTGATCATCACTTGCTGGGAATCACCATCACATAATAACTACAAGGTGTCATATTCAATGTTTGAGCTTGTTCTATTTTTGTGCCTCATAGGGTTTTTTCTGTTACAGTTTCTTTACCCAGATTCTATCCTACTCTTTAGTCGGATAATACTCTGTTACACAGCTTATGTATCTAACAGTATATTTATTCTTTTTCTTGCTTCTCTGCCAAACAAAATTTGATATTGTTTTACGCTGATTGTGGTGTAACCTATTCACAGGCCCAGGATAGGTCCAATGGTTCAAATCAAGGAGGACCAACACAAAGAGCTTCAGCTTTGGCTGCCTTATCCTCGGTATTTAACTCATCGTCTGGAACCAAAACTCCTTCAAAGGCCTCTGTAACAAGTCAGGGGTCACAGAGAGCTGCAGCTGTAGCTGCACTATCATCTGTTCTTACTGCAGAGAAGAAGAAGCAAAGTCCAGATGGCTCTCCCTCGCGAACTCCTATCTCAGAGGCTAGCCCCATGGGTAAGGAAAATTGCTCGTCTTTTCTTTCATTTGTAAGAAGTCACACAGTCGTTGAAATAGCCGCATGAATTCATTTGATTTTGTTGGAGTGACAGTCTGTTGATGATGCTCTTTAAATTGAATTTGACTTTGTTCTAGCTTTTATTGATTTTTTGCAATGAAAATTTGTTTGTGCACTTGCAGCTGAAGAAAAAAGTGAGGTTTATGAAGCACAGATTTCTGAAGATACAGACGTCAAGGAAGCTGAGGAACCTGCATCCATATCTAAAAGTAATGGGGCTGAAGCAGTACCAAAACAAGATGCCGAGCAAGATGAGAATGGTGAGGAAAGTATTCAGTCTACATTCAGCTATGATCAACTGAAGGTTCATTCTGAGAGTCCCGTAACTGGGATTGATTATAAGAGAAGAGAGGTTTGTCCTCGTACAAATGTGATTACATTTGAATTTGTTTCTTGGATTTGCATTTCAAAGGTTTTCGTTCATTTCTTTCTGTAGGCTTATCTATCAGAGGATGATTTCCAGACTGTATTTGGGATGGCAAAAGAAGTATTCTATAAGTTGCCAAAATGGAAGCAGGACTTGCAGAAAAAGAAAGTTGACTTATTCTGAATGGAAGTTCATCTATATGCTTCTTATCTGGCCTAACTTACGGCTTTTTAATCACCATGGTCTTCATTGCTCTTTTAAAAAGTTATGCTTTCAATTGCATACATGGCTTGCTTTGACCAAGCATATCACCATTCGCAGTTCATGAATATAGGTGTGACTGATACCATTCTTTCTCGTGATAATGCCTGAGAAGTGAGTTTTGCCCATGATTTTTAGTTTTCATTTCTTCCTCCCCTTGATTCATTTTCTGCCACTTGTAATGATATCAGTTTTTAGTATCGCAGGAAGTTGGGAGGTCCTTTTTCTTTTATTTTGAAAATTTGATCACGTATGTCATTTGTGGTTATTTGACGTCATTTCCTTGGTATTTGTCAATCAAAATGGGTTGTATATGTATTGCATTTGTATTCAGTGACAAGATCCAGGAAAGGAGTTTGTTGTTTGAATAAACAGTGCTCTATATTTGAGTATTTGGATCGAAATGCTATAGTATTTCTGGACAGTAATCTCTTTTGTATGGGGTAGTAGCTGTTATCTTAAAATCCCAAGTGCCCCGGGGAAATTTCTGTATGCCTGTATTTTGCGAGGAAGGCCGTTTTAAAGTCCTGGATTGTAGAAACTGTGAATATATAACGCGGTGGTTAATAAATAAGCTACTTTGTTTTTTTATTTAAGGGATGGCTATTTTTTTT
>JAOXYD010031970.1:0-14102 GCA_028565735.1 Pinacopodium congolense | reverse complement strand
TGCCTTAAACAAAGTGAATTCAAGTCGTTAGGTGTCTAGATTCAATCCTCGTGGGATCGATATCAATTATACTATAATTTGCGATCTGTATACTTGCAGTGTAGTTAAAACTAGCAAACAAGTTGAATAACTTTTGAGATATGTGGTTAATACTAGCTCCTAAATCAGCTAAAGCATTATGTAAATTAAAACTTCCTATAATACAAGGAATCGAAAAACTCGTTGGGTCCTTAAGCTTTAGTGATAGCTTGTGTACGAATATAGCGGCACATTTATCATTCTTTATGGGCTTGGGATTGTCTTTCATGAAATCCATTCCTCATGCAAACTGCATCTAACCTTTTCATCCTTAAAATTTTACACCAAAGTTTTAACCAAAAGAGGGTTAACATGTTTCCATTCCATAGGGTTTAGGTAAGTACCTAAATGCTCACTTAGTTGAGTAACGATACCCTTGTCGTAGTTCAATTTTAATGGTTCATATTCCATCTCATTGGTTACCTTCTATACTTCTCCCTTAGTGTTGCTTTGCTCCTCCCATATTGACCTTAAGGCTCCCTCTCCTTCGTTTGAGAACACTTCTTGTACTTGCTCTCTTAAATTATTTTAAGTGCTTCTTAGTTTAGTACCAGGAAGTCTTTCAGAGACAGTTTAGGAAACTTAACCTATTTGGTTCCCGAAGTTCTTTATAGAGGCTGCAATGTTCTAGGAATCAGCTTCTGCATTGGTAATGTATATAGCAATGACCTCTTGCAAGCTAGACTTGCTAACTTGCTATTATGATTGGAAACTAGGCTAATTATTCTAATCTTATTGTCCCTGGGCCCTTTATAAGAAGTCAGGGTGGTTTCTCCATCTCTGGTTGTAGGTATTACTATAATGATTATTTTGGTGGTTGCCTATATAATCCACCTATTCAAACTGTGCTGTAACTTTAGATGCTTGACACTCGTTGTTCAGGTCGATATCGCCACAAAAGTCACAAGCCATTACTTGAGCAAGGACGGATACTATTTTATTTTGTCTAATCTCTCGATGAGGGCCTTCATCTTCGGCTTTAAAGAAGCCACAACATCCACATGCTGTGCATCACCACCAGATTTTACTTTCTACCTTGCGCTCCACCACTTGTAAATGTTAATAGCTATATTCTCTACTAGTTCTAGTAGCTATTCTAGGATTTTATAGTTTCTAATGCCACTAGATGATGCATTGATCAGTTGCTTCAGGGAAAAGTTTAAACCTACATTGAAGGTTTACATGAGAATACCCAAGATGAACCCATGATGGGGACATCTTGTTAGAATATTCTTCCAATGCTCCCAAACCTCGCAGAGGTTTTCTTGCTCCCACTATTGAAAAGAAACTATCTCATTATTCAATTTAGCAAGCCTTAAGGGAGGGAAATACCTGATCAAGAACTTATCTGCTAACTCATTACGCGCTGTGATTGAGGCAGGTGGATTTGATTTAAGCCATGGGTTGGTTTAACTCCATAATGCAAGTAAAAATAGGCACAACCTCATTGCCTTCTCTAGCACACCATTAAACTTGAAGATGCCACACACCTCTGGGAAATTCACAATATGCTTATTCAGATCTTCGTTAGGCAGGCCACAAAATGTCACATAGTTTTATAGCATTTAGATCATCTATGGTTTGATTTCAAAGCTTTTACTTTCAACTCCTAGCCTAACCTCTTTATACTAGACTCTATGGCTTGTATAGAAGGTTTTTGAGAGATCCCTGACAGTGAGAGGCACTCCTAGTCCTAACTTACACTCCATCTTTGAAAAAGGAAAAATAAAGTGAAAAAATAAAAAATTGAAAAGAATAAAAAAAAAACTTGAGCTAGTCTAGCAAAGAATAGAAAAACACTTACAACGGCACAGTCCTTGGCAACGATGCCAAAAACTTGATGGTGTGATTGTGCTCAACATAAGTTTTGAAAAAAAAGTTAACTAAGAAACAAATTCAATAATCACATCTCACGAAGAAGTTAAATGTACCTATCGCTAATGTAATATAGTTAGGTGAATCCAGGGTTGATCCATAAGGATAACTATTATCTATGTTTTCCGACCTAAATTAGCTAACTATCAAAAGGATAGATTTATTAATTAATGCAGATTGAAATAACAAAACAATTTAAAAACACCCAATACAATTTCAAAGGTTAACATTCAAAGATAAAGCTAGGATTTAAGTAACTAAGCCCTCTACGATGCATTCATATTCTTTATATTCTTATACTAACTCAAATTTGTTGATTTATTAGACAGTAGATTAACTAATGTAAATTGCACTATCTCTTGAGTTATTTAACCCTATTTAATTCAATAAACTAAGAAAAATTATCTCATTTCCAACCTAAAGATTAAATGCATTACTTGGTTCTATGGAATCTATTGTTTTTATTAAGCTCACACTTAATTTAAATATCTTATATAAGCTTATCTCTAAGTCTCTATGTAAGATACTTTGTTAATGGAGTGATCTAATGCATACAATTTATCTTTCAATTTAAACATACACAATTAAAGCCTTGAAAATGACATTTACGTTCACATAAGAATCACATTCAAATTTCAAAAGCATCCATATCAAATCTAATTCAAAATCAAGAACTAAAGAGTTAATCTAAGAGTTAACATTTAATACTACATAATAGAGTTTGTAAAAACCAAAATCCTAAAAGAAAATTAGTTCTTAAACATTGAAATAAACATACAAAAAAACATAAGAAATAAGGAATTGAGAAACCTCGTGGTGAAGGTGTCTTCAATCTTTGAATTCTTAACGCTTGATGCATGAAATCCAATCCTTGATCTTCAATTCCATGTGTTTTAATCCATTCTTCTCCTTCAAATTCACTGAAAACCCTTTGGAAGAGCCTGTGACTTGTCTATTTTGGAGTGGTGACTGCCTCCCCCTAAATGAGGCTTCTAAGAAGTTAATAATCCTAAAGTTAAGGAAAAGGTACTAATCTCAATAACACCCATAGTTTGTCCCATGGTTTCGCTCAGTTCGTGGGCCCTTAATGCACTTTTCAGCTTTTGCCTTCCTTTAATCTTTTGGCCATAACTTCCTCTATGCTTGTCCTTGCAATGAAATTTGGTATGTAGAGTCACAAAATGTTGTTCTTGCTTCCTATAAGGTTTCATAGTAATCTGAGCATTAGATCTACACCTAATACTTCCTTAAAGTCAGTTATACTAAAAATAGTGCTTGTTTGAGCTTCGAAAATAAGCAAGGTGAAAAGATTCTCGCTAGGACCATCACTAGTTAAAGGGTACATATAGATCATAGGAAGCTCAATTTGGCCACAAGAAGAAATCCCTTCCCTTTACCTTTTATTGATCAAATGATTAAGAAGGTAGAATGACATGCTTTCTATTTATTCCTTTATAGGTATTCGGGTTACAACCAAGTCCTTATCTATCCAGAGGACAAAGAGAAGATTACGTTTACTTGCCCTTATAGGACTTTCACATATCCTATAATACCCTTTGGTCTTTCCAATGCACCTACCACATTCCAAGGTGCAGGATGGCCATTTTGGCAAACATAAATGAAGACATCATAAAGGTATTTATGGATGATTTTTATGTTTTTGGAGATTATTTTGACCATTGTTTGTTTAATTTGGATAGGGAGAAGTGGCATTTCATGGTTCAAGAAGGAGTTTTTTTTAATTATAAAATATCACATAGGGGGATTGAAGTGGATTGAGCCAAGATCAAAGTTATGAAAAATCTCCCACCTCCCACCACTATCAAGGGCATCCGAGGATTTCTAGGCCATGTAGGGTTTTACAATTCTTATTTGAACAAAATGAAAAAAAAAAGAGATCTAAGGATTTTTCCCTTATTATTAAACCCTTTTCTAATTTGTTAATTAAAGATATATCTTTTGAGATTGATGATAATTATGTAGATGCTTTTGATAGGTTAAAGAAGGCACTCAAAACCGCACCTATCTTGACTTCACTACATGCCATTTATTATGCAATCAAGACCTTGACAGGGGAATAATTGAAATACAGTACTATCGAGAAAGAATTAATTACAACAGTATTTGCTTGTGAAAATTTTCATTCATATCTTTTAGACTCAAAGTTTATTGTGATAATAGATCATGTAGTATAATGCTACCTTTTTTCCAAGAAGGATGCTAAGGAAAGCTTAATCTAATGGATGCTTTTACTCTAAGAGTTTGACATTGAAATTCAAGACAAGAAGGGAGTAGAAAATGTAGTGGTAGATCACTTATCAAGGCTTAAGGGAGGGCATCCCTAAGGAGAAGAGGAAATTAAGGAGAACTTTGAAGATGAAGCTTTAATGATGGTAACAAATCCTTTTCTTCCTTGGTTTACTAACAATGCAAACTATCTTTCAGGTAGTATTCCTCCCTCTGATTTATCATATCTACAAATGAAACATTTCTTGTTCCAATGTTCTTGTTATATATGGGATGAATCTGTGTTGTGTAAGATATGTGTTAATGGTTTGATTCACAAGTGTGTTCGTAAAGAAGAAATGCTTGAAGTTCTTAACCACAACCATAACTCACTTTATGTAGGATGCTATAGATCAAATAAGAGAAAAGAATGATTATTTGAATGCAGATTCTATTGGCCAAATTTGTTCAAAGATACTTGTAAGTTTGTGATACATTGTGGCATGTGTCAAAAAGTGGGAAACATTTCTAAAAGGGATGAGATTCCACTCTCAATCATCATGGAGGTAAAAGTGTTCAATGTGTAGGGATTGGACTTCACAGGACCATTCCCATCCTCTTTAGGTAACTCTTACATTCTAATTTTAGTTGATTTTATTTCTGGGTGGGTTGAGGCCATTGTTACTCGAAAGAATGATGGCAAGGTGGTTCAAAGGTTTATCAAGAAGATATTCAATATGTTTAGGGTGCCTAGAACTATTATAAGTAATAGAAGAGCTCACTTACGTAATAAACCCTTTTATACTCTTTTGAAGAGATATGGTGTTTGCCATAGAGTGGCTACTCCCTATCATCCTCAAACAAGTGACCAAATGGAGTTGGTGAATAGGAAATTGAAGAGAATTTTGGAGAAGAAAGTGAAAATTTCAAGGAAAGATTGGGCATTAAAGTTAGAGGATACATTGTGCTCATATCAGACCACTTTCAAGACTCCTATAGGCTTGAACCCTTAGCAAATTATGTATGGGAAAGCTTACCATTTGCCTTTGGAGTTGGAACTTAGGGCTTATTTGGCAATTAGGAAGTTAGCAGGTGAGAAAAGGTCACTAAAACTTGATGAATTAGAGAAACTAAGACATGTAGCTTATGAGAATTCCAAGTTATATAAGGAAATGGTAAGGAAGTGGTATGATGAACATATTAAGAAGGAGTTCAAATATGGACCCTTGTTGTTATTGTTTAACTCAAGACTCAAGTTGTTTCCTAAAAAGCTTAAGTCAACATGGAGCAGCCCATTCAAAGTTGTTCAAATGTTCATCTATGAGGCTTTTAAGTTTAAGAATGAAAAAGATGAAACTTTCAAGGTTAATGGGCATAGGTGCAAGCCATATATCGGAGCGAAATTCTCATAAGAAAGGGAAGTAATTTCTTTCCTATCACTCACTTATCCATGAATGAATTTAGTATGGTAAAGCTTATGACCTTAAATAAAGCATGTTGTGTCTAGTTATTATATCTTTTGTTGTGTTATTTTTTTCTTTTATTAGAATTTTTTTTTTGTTATGTTGCTTATATTTAGTTTAAATTTTTTATTAGAGTTGGTTTTACTTAGTCTAAAGTTGTCTTATAATCAATTTTTAGATGATTTGATGATTGATCGAGAACTTAATGTTTAACTGTGGTTTAGGACAGAGTACAACATGGAGAAGAGTTAAACTAGAAAAGAATAGGCATTTCAACTCCAAAAGTTCCAAAGAATCCCCATGCACGTGACTTCAAGCCTTGTTCGTAGCCTGGCTGAACAAAATTTGAAAGGAGGATAGGATATGTAGAGGTCACACTTATGGCTTAATGCTATAAGTGTGGTCTAGTTGAATTTGTGATATAAAAAAATTTAAATTAAGAAACTCACATGAATGTGGCCATGACCTACGTGTGCTGTGGCCAAGGATGGCTACCATGCCCGTGGCATCAAGCCACTAGCGTTAGGGGCATGACCCCTTTCATTTTCTCATTCCCTTTCATTTATTTTTGCTTCTCTCTCTAAAGCTTTTCATCTTCTCACTTTTTCAACTTAAAATCCACCATTTTTTCTGCTTAGGGAGTCACTCATTATGGCATCAAGAAAGAAGGAGCCTTTTATATTCCGAGAATGCCTAGAGGAACCTGCAAGTAGTGTAGGCATGCCTAATTTGGCCATCTGCTTCAATGCTTCATTCCCCATTTTCCATCCAATAGAAGGTGAGCAACTTCTTTAAATAAGAACTGAAGAATTGATACCAAAGTTGTGATTATGCTACATATTCTAAGTTGCTTTTCAAATTCCTATCAACCCTTTACTATGATGATGCCAATATGGATTTTGTTTTTTGTTCAAGCTAATGCAAAAGCATATAAACTGGAATATAATGTTATGCATCGTATGTTTGACCTTCTAAACACTAAAATGCTTGACAACCATGTTGATTTTAATGTACATTTATGTTGGTAGCATCTTATGTGTGAGCCAAAATTTAATTCTAAGAATCCTCCTAATTTTTTAACTAAAAGCCATGCACATTTTTCATTATATAAGTTTATGTGTTTAGTGGTTTTTGGCAAATTAAAATGTAAAAAATATTATGCACAAGAACTTTTCTTTCGAAGGTGCATAGACCATAATTAGAAACTAGACCTTGGCTCGATCTTTAAAGGTAAATGGGAATAGTCTCATTCTTACAGCTTCATTTAATAAATCATTAAATTTGAAGTTGTCACAAAATTTCTAAGAAGTTGGCCAAGTGAGTACTCAGATATTCATTAGGCAAGCCATAGAATTGCACATTCATCTAAAACATGTTCAATAACTCCTGTTTGATCTCAAAATTATTGGCCTGGAATAGGGGTCGTGTAATGCCCTGCTGATTGATGTTGAAACTAGGCCTCATAAAGTCCATGATAGTTCTTTCATGCTCACCTATATTCCGCGCTTCAGCTATTGTTTCTTCTATAGCTTCTTGACGCTTCACTTTTCGTAGTTCTCTCTCGTGCTTCGTGATTTTTGAAAATTCAGTGTCTTCTATCTTATTCAAGTTCCTAGTCTCACTTGTGTTCATGCACCTACAATCACACAACTAAAATATCATAAAGAAATCCTTAAATCAGATAAATTCAAATTGAACAAGATGCTAAAATTGGAATCCATGGCAACGACGCTAAAAACTTGTTTGCTAGTTTTAACTACACTGCAAGTATACAAATTGTAACTTATAGTATAATTGATATCGATCCCACAAGGATTGAATCTAGACACCTAAAAATATGAATTGCATTTATTTAAGGTCAAATAAAATTATCCAAACTAAAAATTAAACTTAAATTAATGAAACTTGAACAAATTTAATCGCAGAAGGAAGTAAACAATGAAGATACTCAATAAGGGAGACTTAGGGGTTGTTATATCCTTGTTTATCTTCCTTTTACCTTATTGCTTTAATTGTGTTTAAGCCAAGATTTCCTAAATTTCATTACCCTCTCTCAAGGTGTAACTAATTGTCCTTAATTGAAATAAAAAAGAATTAATCTTGTAGTCTCTCAAGCAACATGACCTTTCCTAAATATTCAACTAAATGTGAAGTAATCCTATAAGAAATTAATAAAATAATTAAGATCTCTCTTTAACCACTTATTAATCAGTTAATTATAGATCCGTTAAGTTACCAACTCTCATTGTGCACCCTAACTCAAATAAACCAATACAATCTCTTGATTTAAAGTGATAGTACGCTCAACAATTAACACAAACAACTATGTATTAAATTAATATAGTAAAAGTCGGATAAACAATTCAAGAACAATCCCTAAAATAGATTTAGAAATCCATAATCAAACTCAAACAAAGAGTATTTAGATTAAACCTTATTTTTTTTATTTTGGATGTCTCTTATGGTCAGAATGTAGCTACTAGATTCATTCTCACAACTTTAAGTCCCCAAAATTCATAAAACACATCTCTATAGGTTTTTCCACGTTACCCTGCTAAATCACCTTTTTCCTACTTTAACCACTTCTTGGTAGTTTCACTATATCTTCTTCTACATACCTCCTTTTGAATCAAATTTTGATATGTAGGGTCCTCAAATGTTATTATAGGTCCCTATACAATTTCATTATAATCTGAGCTCTCTAAGGGCACCTAATGCTCCACTGAAGTGGCTATACAAAAATAGGTACTGGTTTTGGGTCTCATTTGTTATATGCACATCCAAATATAAAAGTGCATCAACCCATTCCTTTAATAAGTTCATATTTTTCCCAAAAACATATAAAAAAAAAAAAACAATCAAACACATAAAAGATAATAAAAGGATCTGAAAGTTCATACTAACTAAGATTAAAACATATAAACAACAGTTAAAAAGCATAAGAACGACCTAGAAACATAGGACGAAACACACTTGTCAACTTCTCCACACTTAGACCTTTGCTTGTTCTCAAGAAAATTAAACACCGCCATTACATTCCATCAACTCGTTTTAAAAGAGACCAAGTGCATGCAATCTTTCAACTTTTTGCAACTCGAATATTAAGCTACTACATACATCATAATTTTTTTCCTTAGTCCACATTAACAAGCTTAACTTATGATATCATTGATCAATGGTAAGCATAAAACCAAGATTGATTTTCCTCACGATGTTCACTTATTTCACCCAAGTGTTTAAAGATTGGTGTTTTGCTCAAGACTCCCTTTAAAAGACCACACTACCATAGGCTTGCAAATCAATAATTCTCTTCCACGCAGATTACATGCTAAAATAAATCAAAATGACTTTAATTGAGGCTGTAAGGGTGCTAGGGTCAAGGTAAGTCAAAAAGGGATTTGAGGGGTTCTTTACAAGCATTCATAAAGCACTAAATGTACACAAGGAAATTAAAATGTACTTCTTAGAGATGCATGTAAATATCTAACTACTCAAAATTTGTTTTTGCTACTAACTTTGATTCTTTTCTTTTTTTTCTTTCTTTTTTTTCATTTGATTTTTTATTTTCTTCTTTTTTTCCATAATATGAAAAAACAATATTACCTAAATTTAATGTTCTCTAAGAATATAAGTACTGCTCAGCTCATCTCATAAGAAACAAATGCACCCAAAACTCCCAAACTAATGAACACTTAGTCCTTTATTAAAGTTGTGATTGGATAAGGATAATGGGGTTTTTGAGTTTTTAATATAAGGTGTTTAATTTTAAGAAACAAAAGGGTTAAAGGTCCAAAGGGGTTTACGAGGGATAATAAAATAGGTGGGTCATTTACGCCAAGGGTTAAAAGGAAGAAAGCCTTAATCATTTCCATCTAGCATGCTTCAAGTATATTCAAACCAATTCAGAGCAAGTTTTGAAGGCAAACTTCCTAAGGGAGTTTCACACACAACAAGGAAAATAAAAGGACTGAAAAATATTCATATAAGCTCGATGCCTTACGTAGTTTTAGTTATGAAAATCCATGATAGTTTCACAGATTGCCTACTCCCTCAAGTATTAATTTCTGATCAATTTTATTCAACCAACTACTTCAATTAATCAACGTGGTTCACCTTTCACTCCGGTCGCCTAATTTAACTTCAAACACACACTCAATCTCATTCCAACTACTATGATAAAATTTCATAATATAGCATATATAACAATGACTCAAGTGCAAATCATAATTTAACATGCATCCTATACGACATGCAAAATTCAAACATAAATGTAAAGACTACCTCCCCACACTTGAGAGATTGTCCGCAATGCTTGAAAAGAGCACTAAAGACAAAGAACACAAAGATTAAAGTAATAAAACAAAGCAACTAACTTTCAAAATAACATGAAGCAAACATGTAGATGAAACAAATAATAAAGAAGTAGAGGGCAAGAAATCTTATGGGGATTATGGTGGGGATGGTGTAGGTGATGGCATTTAAAACCCTTACATTTAAAAGAATTTGAGAAGCTTTTTATTTTGGTAACGTTGGTGGTGCTCTATTCGCTTTATCCTCTCGGACACTTCAGTTATTTTTTCATCCATGGAATCAAGACACCTTTTCTTAATCTTATCTTCCCATCCTTCACCCTCATCATAATCATCAAAAGAATTATCATCAATATTTTAGGGACTATTAGGGGTCAAATTGAAATAGTTTTAATGGTTAATTTGTTGAATTATGACCCATAATTCAATGTTTAATTGTTAAATTAATGTCTTATTATGTTTAATTTGCACAATAAAGCTTAATGATGAAGATTGAACCAAAAACATGAAGGAACTCCCTTGGTTCTAACCATAAACGGCCCCCTGACAGGGTACCGTTAGTTGAAGAATAGGAGCCGTTATTTGTTGCAGAACTCGAGCACTAACGACAGCCTCTCAGGGTGTAGTTACTTGGAGGTAAGGTGTCGTTAGTTGCTAGAGTCAACAATTTTAGCTCCAAATCTTGATGATTTCAACTCTAGTGTGTCCCTAATTAATTCTATTGTTTGCTGGCACATGTTGGAGGTTCAGGGTGTCTACATACAACCAAGAAAGCATAGAAAATACACATGCAATTGACGGATTTCATATCAAACTTAGATAGAGAAGCTCTTGCTTCTCTCTTGTTTTCTCTTAGATAATTTAAGTTTCACACACTTGTAATTTGAGTTTTAGGATGTATTTTGGATTGCTGCTTGTTGGAAAACATTGTTGAGACATGTATCTGAGTTTCTAAATCATCATAGGGGGTTTTCTAACTCAGATCATTATTCATTTTTTCATGTTTTTCGGATTAATCAAAGTTCATGTTCTTATGTGTATATTCTTGAATGTTCTTTGATTTTCTTGCTAGATCTTGTGGATTCAGAAGCTGTGTTGATGTCCAGATCAAGTTAAGAAGTTCAAGACTTGTCCATAAGCTTTCTCAACATGTTTTGTAACTTCTAAACTACTTTATTCAGCTCATATTTGTAGATATATCAAAGTATGTTGCTTAAGATGCATATCTTGTATATTTTGATTCAAATATGTGGCTAATCATTTTTGTTGCTATGGATTGATGTTTTGATTATTTGAAAGAGTTTCAATGCATGTTTAAATGTCTATATTTTGCTTGTTGAAGGCCTGAAAGAACCAATTTTAAGCTGGCCACCTAAGATTAGTGTTTAAGATAGTTTAAGTATGAGAAATCATCTAAAATTATTTGAAAAATCAACAGAAACACGAATTAATCCTTGCATGACCAAATCTGAATTTTTTGTGAAAGTTGGAGTTCTGAGATTAATTTTCCAGAACTCACTTTCTTGAAATTAAAGACCATTTACTTGATTTTAAAGCATAACTAAACTTTAGATAAGATTAAATGGAGCAAAAGCAAAGTCTTAACCATAGCTTTGTTTTGATTTTGTGAAGGACTTCAATTATACTTTAAATTTGTTTTAAAACTCAATTAAATCATCAATCATCTAATCCATAGCTATTTTACACATTTGGTAATTTTCAGAATTTTTCAGAAGTAATCAAAAATCGTTTTTTAAGTGTTTAAGTCAAAATAATATAGTTTAAGTCATTTTCCTATTTTTAATCAAATTTTCTAGATTTTTCCTAAATAATTGTGATATGATCAACCTAGTATTTAAGTAACTTTTTCCTTTTGGGTTTGACACTCAGAATCTGAAAAATTACTCTACTTTATTACTTTTATAATAGGTGCACTTGCGTTAAAATCCGTTGGTTTTCAAAGTAAAATCATTTCAAAATCACTTGTAATTTTAAAGTCACCTAATCAATGCAACAAGTTTTTGGCACCGTTGCTAGGGAAAGATTGACCTTAATATTATGAAAATTGGTGTCAATTACTTTAAGACTTGTAAAATATTGTTTTATAATTTTTTTGTAATTATTTTCTCATTATTTTTCTTTGTGTTCCTTATTTCCTTTTTGCTTAGTTTTTTTTCTTTGTTTGTTTATTTTCTTTTATTTAGTCTTTTATTCAAACTTGTTTGCATACTCAGAAACGCAATCATAAGCTAGTAGAATTTGATCTAGAACTCGAACGCACGTTAAGGAAGAAGAAGAAAGAAGCTCGTGTGACACCATCCGATCCATTAGACATAGGAATATCGAGTGACTCTGAATTTGAACCTGTAGAAATGAATCATGAAGAACATGTAGTTGTAAGACCTCTCATAGAAAATAGAGAACCAACCATGATGGACTTAGCTTTAGGGAACCAAGGTAGACATGTGGCTAGTATTGTGCGCCCTAAAGTCAATACTAATAACTTTGAAATCCCGCATAGCATAATTTCAATGGTTAGGTCATCACAATTTGGAGGTTCAGCTTTAAAAGATCCTAATGAACACTTACAAAATTTCCTTGATATTTATGATCTTTTCAAGAGCAATGGGGTCTCTAATGATGCAATTAGGCTTAGAATTTTCACTGTCAATTAAAGATAAGGAAAAAACTTGGATATCTACACTTCAGCCTGGTTCCATTACTACATGGGATGAATTAATTAAACTATTCCTAGCTAAATTCTTTCCACCTGCTAAGATAGCCAAAATGAAAACTAAAATTAGCTCGTTTATACAATACAAGAATGAGAGTTTATACGAGGCATGGGAACGATTTAGAGAGATGCTTGCAAAGTGTTTAAGTCATGGATTCAATACGCAGCAGCAAGTTGACATCTTCTACACCAGATTGGCACCTTCAACTCGTAGCATCATTGATGCTGCTGTTGGAGGCAATCTAATGCGAAAGACTTCGACCGACGCCTACAATCTAATCGAGGATATGGCTACAAATAGTTTTTAGTACAATTTCAAATGCCATCTAAGGAAACCACATGCTATTCATGCAATTAATGATACAGTAGCTCTTGTAGCTCAATTGGAAGTATTGAACAATAAGATAGATAGTTTGATGACCAGTGTTGCTAGTAGTTCTCATAAGAATGAGTGTGAAAGTTATGGTAGTACCTCCCATTCATCATTAGAGTGTTAAGAAGGAAGTCCTTTTGCCCAAAAATCTGAACAAGCCCAATTTGTTAGTAATGTCAATAGGAAAAGAGGGAACCCCTTTTCAAACACTTATAATCTTGGTTGGAGGAACCATCCTAATTTTTCATGGATTATCAATCAAAACTACTTGCAACCACCTCAACAACCTCAAGCTAATCCTTAAAGACCACCTCCACCTGGCTTTAAAGCCAACCAACCTCAAAGAGAAGTGCCAAACTTTAAAGAAACAGTTCTAAAATATATCCAATCAAATGAGTCTCACATGCAAAATCATGAGTCTTACAAGAAAAGATACTCGATAAACTTCTTAGCACAACCGAAGCCAATCCTAAAGACATGCCAAGGATATTACATTACAAAGTGGAAAGGAGGTTAAGATTGAAAGGAAGAGGCAAAAGAGAAAGGAAAGCAAGTAATGTTAGAAAGTGAGAAAGATAGAGAAAAAGAAGGACATGATAGAAGAGAGAGAATACTCGAAGAAGAGAAAAACATAGATAAGGATGGTGAGGGTGAAAAATTAGACAAGCCACCTAGGTTATTTACTTATCTAAATGTATAACCCTATAAGCCTAGCATTCCATACCCTTAAAGGTTGAAGAATACTCACTTAGATAAGCAATTTGGAAAGTTTTTGGAGATATTTAAAAAGCTATATATCAAGATTTCATTTGCTGAAGTAATTACCCAAATGCCTTCATATGCGAAGGTTTTTAATGAAATCTTATCTAAAAAGAGAATATTAGAGGAGTATGAGACAGTCAAGCTTAATAAAGAGTGTTTAACTATCCTACTAAAGAAGTTACCTCCAAAGCTCAAGGATCCTGATAGCTTT
Source organism: Pinacopodium congolense (assembly GCA_028565735.1). Classification (NCBI taxonomy): domain Eukaryota; kingdom Viridiplantae; phylum Streptophyta; class Magnoliopsida; order Malpighiales; family Erythroxylaceae; genus Pinacopodium; species Pinacopodium congolense. The sequence goes on along the minus strand of JAOXYD010031970.1, from coordinate 70 downwards.
ACCATTCCTTGTACAATTGGTAGCTTGTAAATTGATAGGGCTTTGATGGATTTAGGAGCAAGCATTAATT
>JAOXYD010031960.1:0-14102 GCA_028565735.1 Pinacopodium congolense | reverse complement strand
GTTAAATGATTAAAGGATTACATGTTTTGATTTTGCATCTGTAAGTATGTTTTGAAGTCCTTTGTGCTTATTTTCAATAATTATGTTTTCCGAAAATTTTGAACCATCTCATGTAGTTTAAATTTTGCAATTACATATTGTTTAGAAAAATTGTTTTAATGAGGGGTAGTTTAGAAGCTTTTCTAAAAAGCCTTAATTTTTAAAAGGTTGTAAAACTTTGATAGAAAAAGTTTCAAGATTCATTAAAATTTTAAATTTTGACTTCACACATTTTATAATAAGATCCCTTAGACATAGATTTCAATCTTTAGAAAAAGCTTATTATGTTTTGAAGCATTATTCATATATTGAGGGGGAGCATGGACCTTCATTACATAATTGAATATATTTTCGATAATTTCTTCCATGAGTTTTTTAAAGTCAAGTAAGAATGCATTTATAGTCAAATAATGATATGATCCTTCTCATGCATTTTATGTGTTACAATGAAAATTTGATTGCATGAATTTAGGGGTAGTCGTTGATAGCGTTTTTGATTAGTTGAGATCCTTAAAAGATATATTTTTAACAATTGGTGTTAAGTATGAAGCAATTTTAATTGGTATCTTGAACTTGTTTGCATCTTGATGTTATAAGAATAAATTGATTTTTTGGAGTACCCCTTTTTAGAAATGAAAATTGTAGTGTTATTAGTACTTGTTGATGATGTGTTGCATCCTTTGTTTATTTTGGATGATATTAACAATTGGTATTGTGGTAGTTGATTTGATAAAATTGATCGTATCATTCATTACTGTGCATTGTCTTAATTATAATTGGTATCAACTTGTTGTTTTCAACAACTTATGATGTTTGTAAATAAGTGACATCCCACTTTGAAAAATGTTTTTCAAATGAAAAGTATAATTGGTATCAAGTTTTTATTTTCCAACAATTGGCATAAAGTTTTTTTGTCCTCTAGCATTTTATATCATGTTTTTTAACAATTGGTATAAACATGTCTCTTTTTTAGTATATTTGGTATCAAGTGTGTGATTTTTCAGTTTAATCACTTTTTCAACAACAATTAGTATTACCTCTTAACAACAGTTGGTATATATGTTGATGAATATTTGAGTGTAAAATTTTTTAAATGAGATTTGGTTGCCTTTGTCCTTCCTTTGAATATGTATGTTCTTATATTGTGAAGGATATCTTAGTATGTTTTAAAGGGGAGCATTAAATTGAAACACATGTTTAGAAGAGGATTAGTGTATCCTGTTTGTATGCTATGCGATTATTAGTATCAAATCTTTATAAAAAAGGGGAGAATGGTAGATGTTACATGTATTTTTGACTAGTTTGATTACTTTGATATTCGTATTAAGTTTTAAACCTTTTTGTAATTGATTGTGTACTTTTTGATAATTACAAAAAGGGGGAGAATAATAGAAGTGATATTAGAAAGAAGTTGCAAGTTTTGTAATGTTTGCATGTTTGAGTGGTTTGATTTATGTGTTATATACTTCTAATATCACATTTTTTTATCATCATAAAAAAAAGGAGAGATTATTAAACCAAGGGTTGGCTCCACCTATGCTTTGATAATGACAAGGTGTTTCTACTAATATATTTGTAGAGTTTGCTATATTTGGAGTGTATGTGATAAATAAGTAATTAAGTTGGTAATTCAGTGAGATTTATATGACTTATGTAAGTCATGAAATAATGTTTTAAATAAAGGTTATGTAAATTGAAGCTGTATGAATTGATTAAGTATGTAGATAAAGTGAATGAAATTCCTTAGATTATTGTGTTAAGGAAATTTGGTAAATTAGATGAACTGATTGTGTTAAGTTTGTATAATTGTGTAAAATGTGTTAAGATTTAATTAGTACCATTTTTTTTGTGTTAAAATATGTTGAATTGGATTAAGAACTGAATAGAATTGGTTTTGCATTGATTGATTAATGTTTGTATAAAGTTTGGAAGCTAGATTGCTAAACAAGCTCAGTTGAACTGTAAAATATATACAACTAATTTGGGAAAGGAAGTAAGTATACTTCTAGAGCTCTAAATAATGTGAAATGTTACAGGCTGTTAGAAAAATGTGTCAAGACACTACCCACAAAATTTCATGTCAATTGGATGAAAAATGAAGAAAATATGATGAAAATATCAAGTGGTGATATAAGCTGTTAGCACAGGTATCGGTCAACCAAATGAATTATTCGATCAACTGAATGAAGTGAAGGTTAATCAAATCAGGTGAGAGGTTGACCAAATGAATTGTTCGATAGATTGAATGAAGCGAAGGTCGATTGAATCAGGTGATAGGTCGACCGAATGAGACCATTGGTTGACCGAATAAGGTCATTCGGCCAATCGAACATCAAGAATACGCAACGGTAAGTTAGCAACAGGCAGATTTACAGTGGATACAATATTAAATGAATATGAACTTTGGAAAATGGTTATTTGGCCTTGTGAAGAGTATAAATAAGCATGTTGAGTGTTGTTTGTGTATCCAAGAAGTATAGAAAGTGTTTATACATTATTGTTAAGTGCTTTTGAGTGTGTATGAGCTATTGGTGAACTTAAGGTTAGATATTTTTGTGGGGTTATTCTTGAACTTTGAAAAAGAAGAGTGTGAGGTTTTCCTGTAGCTTAAAAAATAGAGCGTTTTGAGATGATTCTTAAGCCTTAGAAAAGGGAGAGTGAAAGGTTATTCTTAAGACTGTAAAAATGAGTGTATTCATGTATTCTTGTTGAAGTGCAATAAGAACAAAATCTCAACAGTGGTGTTGGGAATTGGATGTAGGGTAAGTGGATTATACCGAATTAGAATAAATCGTTTGTGTTTCTTTTTCCCTTCCTATTTTATTTTTATGCATTTAATTTAATTATTCAAGTTATTTTTGTTATTTAATTTATGCAATTAAATTATTGCTTAACTTTCGCGTTTAATTAAAATTGATAATAAGACTTAAGTTAATACTAAAAAGAATTTTTAAGAATCTAATTCACACCCTTTTTAGGTGCCATATAGAGTCAACAATTTTAATTTATATTTGGGTAAAGTCTTTAGTCATGGGCCTTGGGTTTTTTAAAATTATATTATGATCTTAGCATGTTTTAATTCTCTAGGCTTTACATGCTTCGAGCTCTAGGTTATGGTGTTTCAATGAAGGGAACTTTTGAGAAGCAGATGCAAACCACTGGAGCTAATGTTTTAAACTGTAAGTTTTATACTTCATCCTTCAAGCTTTTGCCTTGATAATATAATATTTAACCATTTCACCAATAAGAGAACCTGAGAGAACCAGGAATGACCAGAACTTAATAAGCTTATGAAATGCTCTAAAAGCAATATAGAGGATGTTAATTGCCTGAATCAAGCAGTTTACTCAAACAACTTAAGTAAATCCCATAAACAGAAAAACCTTATTCAAATTGTTGACGTTGTGATTTGTCTGAAATTTCTTAGACGATAAATTGTGCAGATGGGCAACTTCTGCACCATTTGTCCGAGTAAACTTGGTAGGAAAATGTAAGGACAATGCTTTTTCTTCTTGTTCAAGAATGGCTAACTTCTTGCACCTTCATGGTGGTTCTCTTAAAGTAATCATCATTCGTTGGAGATATGTTTTTTATGGTTGATATATTTTTGTTAGATGATTGCACCAAACTTCTTCTAGTTTTTTTGCATTTTTCATTTTTAAAAATTATCATTTATAATAGAACCTCTAAATATCATTATTTACTAAAAAACTAATAGAGAAGAATAAATTAGTTTTTAAAAAGGGCTTGTTACGTGATAGAACAAGTATATTATCTAATGCCACATAATGGATGATATCATGTATGGTCATTCGTATAATAGACAATATCGTGTATTCTCTCAATTAAAGATGACATTGTAATACTATAGTTACATATGATGCCGTATATTACATAACAAACCTTTTTAAAAGATAATGTTGTTTTTTTTATTTCTTATTAATTTTTATAACAGAAAATGACACTAAGAGGTTGGGTGTTAGTAAGTAAAAATTACTAGGAAAATAATATGTTCAAAATATTAAGGGCTAAAATAAAAAAGTGTTAAATTATAGAGATATATGGTGTAATTAACTCTTTTTTCCCCTTGTTTTATTGTCATCTATTGATATGATTTATGGGGACAAACAGGTTTGTGCAACGAGGAGGAGGACACATGAGAGGAGTTATACATATGTACTATTGGAACCAAGAGAAGAAGAGATGTTTGTATCAAAAGAAGAGTTAAAAGCAAAGTTGAAAGGTTACCTTGCAAATTGGCCAACCAAGTCTTTGCCCCTAGACCTTACAAGGTTTGAAGCAATTGATGATGCTCTTTCTTTCCTAGTAAGTTTTGTATGTGAACTTCAGATTGATGGAGATGTTGGATCAGTTCAATGGTACCAAGTTCGCTTGAACTGAGGATCAGTATCAGATGCAATCTATAAGGCATTGAGCATAAAACAATTTAGGTAAAAATTTGTTAAAGACATGTCAATGATCTAAATATTTTTATATTTTTTAAATATAACAACAGATAAATATCACTTCTGCTTTTTGTGTTTTTTATTTTTAATTTTTATAAAAATTTATTTGATTAAACTTTATAATAAAAAACTAATTTAATAACAATAATTAAATCTAAAATAGATCTAAGCTTTTAGATTAAAATACTTTCTTATATCTTAAAATATATATTAGTTAATAGATTATATTTATTATTTGATAAAAATTTATTTATAAAACTTATTTACTAAATTAAAAATATCAAAATATCAAAATTTCATGTTTATATCTTTATAAATTTATAAACTGTATTTATAAATAGAAATAAAACTAACTCATTTTCTTTAATTTTTATACTTAAAAATATAAATTAAAAAAATATATAAATATAACCTTATCTTCTTATTAAATAAAACGTTTCTTAATATTTGATCCCGAATCATTGGTACAAATTGATATGACTCACACATAAGAGAATATAATTTAATGTAAGAATAATTTAAACTATTTAACCTCTGATAATTACTAATAACTATAAAAGCTTGTTGTGATTGGTTGGTCAAAAGGTGAATAGAGCTTGACTTGGTCTTGTATTTTGTCTTTTAGTGAGTGTTTGTGATTGGTTGGTCAAAAGGTGGAGAGGGTTTAACTTGGTCTTGTGTTTTTGTCTTTTAGTGAGTAAGGAACATCCTTCATTGCTTAGCCTTTGTTTATGCCTTGTAATGCATGAATTTTCATGTTATACAAGCTTCATTCCTTAGTTATTTAGTTCTTCATTCATTCTTCATTCTTCATTGTTCACCAATCCGAATTTCAAGTTTTCTTTTCTTTTTGTTTTCATTTCACTTTCTTCTAACTTCAATATTCATTTTCAATTTACCTTACATAATAAATAAATACATATATAAGATTTAATTCTAAGTTAAACTCAATAAGTTAATGAGAAAATGTAAAACATAAATAAAAATACTTAATAAATAACAATGATGATATGCTAAACAAAAACACACACACACACACACCTTAAAGTACTTTCCAAAAAATTTTAGTGTATCAAGAGAATCATTAAAATAATTCACATACAGTTCCTCTCAATTATGCATCCTATATGCATAATACTAAGTAGGAATGTGATATATATGACTTGAGCCCACAAATTTCTTAAAAAGATAAAGATAAGATTTAAAATAAAAAATCAAAATAAATAATATTCGTTTACATTTTTTATCCTTTATAAAATATCTTAATATTCATGTATCATCGCTTTTTCTTCAATACTCCAACTTGGCCTTCAAAAAAATTTCTCTCAACACCTTTTCCTTAAATATATCATTTCAATACATCATATAAAAATTAATAGTAATGTTTTGTCATTATCAAAACCTAGGTGAAACCTCCTTTAATTAAAAAATTACCTCTTTTTTTATGATGACAAAACTATGTGAAATTAGGGAAATATAACATACACAACACATGCAAGTCAAACCATTTTACTTCCCCTTAAACTAATATCATATAATTTCTTTCCCTCTTTAAATTTATCAAAATGTTCACATACTCAAAAACATATTGCTCCTGTTAGGGGTTGAATTTGTAGTATTTTTTATGTTATTTAATGCTAATTTAACCCTATTTTAGTGCTTAAATGTTTCATTTATGTGTTATTATGTTTACTTTACAAGATGGAGCTCAAAGATGGAGATTAGAGTAAAAATATGAAAGTTTTATCAAAAGTCAAACTGAAAGTCATCCTATAATGGCACCCTTCCATGATCATGTTGAAGGATGAACAGGGTGCCTTTATAGGACGGTAGGGTGCTATTGAAGGATGACAACAACAATTTTTAACTTAAATCTTCAACATTTGCGGTTTTTCTTCTTCTTCCACTTGCTGCTGCACCTTTCTTATATAAAGGGACCTCTCCCAGATGTTTAGGCACTCAAAATTGGATCAAACACATTTTCTTTCTTTATCTTTCATATCAAAGTAGTCTTAGGTTGCTTTTATTTTCAATCTTTTGTAATTTGAGATTTTCAGGTTATTTGAAGTTCCAGTAGCTGTAAAGCGTTTAGTTATTTATTAATAAATCATAAAACTGAGGGTTCTCTAGATAATTGTAATCCGATTAAGTTAGTACTTACATCATATAAACTTCCTCGTGGGATCGATACGCAGAGTCTTAAATTTACTGTACTTTATTACTTGATGCGCCCGGTACACTTGCTCAAATGTTGGTCTTGAATTAATTATTAAATCGAGCATTGAACGATAGATTAATTTGAGCTAATTTTGTATGTGGCCAACTGCAATTAGCTCCTATGTCAATCAAATTTTCCTAATGTCACTGATAAACTTTCTTGACCTTTCTTCCCCTTTATATCATATCATCAAATATCACAACCCAAATACTAAAAATTCATTAACGTTATTAATGTTCAATACTAATTTCAAAAACCCAAATAATAAACATCCTAAAAATTCTCAAGATGTTAATGTCATAAAAAATTCAAAAATATCATTTTAAAATTATAAAACTGAAAAAATATAATTTTTTTTTCACTACCACTTAAATTTACTTAATACCACTTAAAATTTTCCAAGAATACCCTACCTTTATATAATAGTAAAAGTAATAAAAGAACCACATTCATATTCTAAACTCACAATTATATATCGAAAACTCACATATCCCAATCTAATAATTAAAAAACACACGAGACATTAATATTGTTAACATTTAATGCTCTCCCTAAATTAGTTATCTTTTAATGATAACGCAATAAAAAATTCAACATAAACCCATTAAAAAAATTTAATAAACATCAAATTATCAAGGTTTAATAACTCCCCCTAAATTAATTAAAATTCAAGCCCCCTAAATTCATGTGTTATAACTTATTTAAAATAATTAAACTCTCAACAAACATTACATACTTAAATTCTTTCTTCATAACGAATTACACCCCCCAAATTTAACATACTAAGGAGTAATAAAGTATAAAGGAGATCATAAATATGCATTAACAATATAATTCATAAGCATAGACATCATTTTACATATAATTCCCCTCATATAAGAGATCTAATATCAGATACTATTGATAGGGGTCAAACTGATTGAGTTTTAATGGCTAATTTATTGAATTACGACCCCTAATTCAGTGTTTAAATGTTTAATTTATGTATTATTGTGTTTAATTTACAGGATGGACTTTAAAGATAGAGATTGGAGTAAAAATAGGAAGAAAAAGCATTATTTCAGACCATTAATGACACCCTCCTAATGTCACGTTGATAGATGAGTAGGGGGTCATTGATGGTTTCAGCATGTATTCATTAATAGCGGGCTACAGGGTGCCGTTGTACATCGGCTCACCCTACCTTTGATAGGTTCAATTAATAATATCAACCTCAAATCTCTAAAATTACAACTTGGGCATGATCTCCATCAATGCTCTTATCTTCTAGCACATGTGGGAGGTTACTAAAGCTGTATAAACAAACAAACAAACAAACAACTTACATTTTTGGATGAAGGAACCATAATTAAAATCTGAAATCTAGAGAGAGTGGCTCTAGCTTCTCTCTTAGTTTTTCTTAGAGTCTTTTAGCTTCAAAAACTTGTAATTTGGGTTGTTTTTGAGTTGTTGCTTATTAGAGAACATTTCTAGACATATATCTTTGTTTCTAAACCACTATAAGGGGTTTCTAAACTCAAATTAATGTTGTATTTTCTCTATTTTTTGGATTAATCAAAGTTCATATTCTTATTTTCATATTCAAGAATGTTCTTTTATTTTCTTAGAATATCCTATAGATTTTGAAGCTGTGTTGCTGTCCAGATCATGTTAAGGAGTTCAAGACTTATTCAGCAGCTTTCTAAACATGTTTTGTAACTTCTAAACTTATTATTTCAGCTTATATTTTTAAATCTATCAAAGTATGTATCTTATAAGATACATGTTTTTGTATGCTTTGATGATCATGTGTGGCTAAATCCATTTTCTAGTTTAGGATTGGTGTTTTAATGTTTTAAGAGGGATTGAATGTATGTAAAAGGGTCTAATTTTATTTATTGAAGGTCTTAAAGTTATGATTTTGAGCTGATCACTTAAGATTAGAGTGAAAGATAATCTAAGACTTGAGAAATCAACTTAGGCTGTTGGAAAAATCAATAAGCAATACAAATCAATCAATGAATGACCAAACTTTAATTATTTGTGAGAGTTAAAGATCTGAGATCACAAATCTAGAAATCAAATATAATTAAGGCCTGCTGACCAGATTTAAAGTATAACCAAAATTTAAACTAAGTTTAATAGAGAAAATGCATAAGTCTTAACTATAGCTTTGTCTTGAATTCGTGAAGGAACCCTAATCCAGCCTTTAAAATTGTTTAAAACTCAATTAATTCATTAATCACCTTATCCTTAGTTGGATTCCTCATTTGATAATTTTTAGTAATTTAGAAATCATTTTATAATTCAAAATTGCAATGTTTGAAGCATAGTAGGATAGTTTAGTAGTTTTTCATCTTTCAATCAATCAATTTGGAATTTCCTAGATAATTGTAATTTAATTACTCTGGTACTTAACTAAACACAAGTTCCTCGTGGGATCTTCACTCAGAGTCTTGAATTTACTCTACTTTATTATTTGTTTTATAGGTAAACTTGCCTTTCATAACATTGGTTTTCAAGTAAATTCATTTTGGTTTTCAAAGTAAAATCGTTAAAAGCACTCCACATTTTTTAATTACTCAACCAATGCTCGATAAGTTTTTGATGCCATTATCAGGGAACTTTAATTTGTTAATATTAGAAAAAGTAGTGCCAATTACTCTAAGGTGTAAATATTGTAAATAATCTATAGAATTTGTTTGCTTTGTTTTATTTTGTGCTTTGCTTTGCTTGTTAATTCTTTAAGTTTGATTCTTAGCTTGTGCTTAACCCGAATGTATGTTTAGTAAGAATCAAATCAATGTAGAAATGGAACATCATGAGAATTTTTTTTCAACCGTATAAAAAACTAACCATGTTGGAATTGAGTATGCAAACTAGGAGTGGTCTTAAGTCTAACATTGTTAGACCGAGATAGAATCAGATGCTTTCAAAATTCCACGTGCTCTCATTTCCATGATTAGGTCATCTCAATTTAATGGTTCATTCTTAGAAAATCCAAATCATCATCTAAGAATTTTTTTTTGATATTTGTTATCTTTATCAACACCCTAGTGTTTCAGATAATACACTTAAACTTAGGTTATTCCCTTTTTCTTTGAAAGATATAGCTCGCACATGGTTGAATACGTTTCCACCTAATTCCATCAAAAGTTGGGATGATTTTTCCAATCGCTTTTTAGAGAGATACTTATTGAATGTCCAATGCATAACTTTAATATTTCTGAGCAAGTGCATATGTTCTATTTAAGACTCATACCATCCACTCGTAGTCTCATAGATGATGCTACTGGAGGTAATTTGATGAGGATATGTCACCCAATAGCTTTCAGTTCAATTATGAACCTTTATGTAAGAAACCTTTTAGAGGTTATGCCACTAATGAACCTTCAAGTTTACAAGTGCAATTGGTAGGCCTTAGTAAGTAATTAGAAGGTTTACAAGCTCGAATTAGTAGTGATGTATTCCAACGTCCTATAGCTTATGATTATTGTGGTAGTTCCTTTCATACCTCTATAGATTGTTAAGTGAGACCTTCTTATGCCTCTATTCCTAATCAAGTTCATTATATTAGGAAAGGAGTCAAATTTTACAAACTTTCTAAGGAGAGCTACCCCACTTATCATCAAGACTACCAAAATCCACATGTTAATCCTCAATTAGGATCCTCTCCTAATCCAGTTTGTCAAGAAAAGTCTAGTCTTGAAAATACAGTGATGCAGTATATCCAAAGCAATGAGTCTAGAATGCAATCCTATGAAAATTTACTTAAGCATTTAGAGGCTCAAGTAGGTCAGATTGTTTGGATATTAGATTATCAGTTACTGAAACCCCTACCCTCTATGCCTCAACCTACTTCTTAAGAGCATATTATGGCCATTACTATACAAAATTATTAAAAAATGCAGGATGTGAATGAAACAGAAGTGATAGAAAGAAGCAATGAAGAGAAAGAAGTTGAAAATGAAAGTTTTTCACCTAGGTTAGTTGCTAATTCTAATGTTCATCCTTACCAACCTAGGATTTCATATCCACAAATATTAGATGCTTAATCTAGGCAATCTGTTAATTTTTTTTATAAATTGCACATACCCTTGTTAGTTTATCTCAATTAGATGAGCATCTAGCTAAAGATCAATCCATAGTCCAAGAGTTGGAAACTTCTTATCCAAATTTAAGAGAATTGTTGATGAAAATGATTACACCTATTAATCCAACTCCTGTGATGACGATTTTCCAATTCATTATGGAAATGATGTTGTGAACTTTGTGGATTGTAAGAAAAGTGTTGCAAGTGAAAGTGAAAATGAAGTTGTAGAAAGTGAAGAAAGTATTTGCGCCTTCATGTTGGATGATCAAATGGATGATTCATATATTGATTTCATTGGTGTTGAGGACGAATCTCAAATTGAATACAATGTTTTGAAGGTTCTTAATTGGGCTAATCATGATGAATTTTCAAGAAAAATAAGGATGAAGGTGAGAAAAAATTAGAGTTTATCGACTATGTTAGTGTTTATGATTTCAATTTAGGGCCAACTATAGTAATTCAAGACTTTTTACTATAGTATTTTCAAAGTCATGATTGGTGTTTCATTAAGGATCAATTTTTAAATGGTACATTTCTTTCAAATCCTTTAAAAACAATTCAAATTGTGGCCCATTTGTTATGTAAGGAGAATGAGTTGAATTTGATGGATTCTGGACCAAGGAAGAGACTTAAGATTCTCAAACCCTGAGGTTCAGCTAAAAGACCTACGCTTGTTAGGGGGTAACCCCACCTTAATTTCAGTTCTTTTGTTTTTAATTCAGTGTGTTTAAAATTAAAATAAATGTGTTGAAGCCCTTTTAAGTGAGTTTAAATTAAGTTAGGTGTGTTGTCCTTAGAATATCCTTAGTTTAGTGTGATTTTCTTTGATTTTGTAGTGGTTTTTTATCACAATTTTGAAGTAATTTGATGAATAATCCAACCAATGTTGATGGGATTTTAATTTAAGAGGTTTTAGTTCAGAATTTGGAAGAAAAATGGGTTATTTGGGCATTAGGCAGACCATCAACGGCGGTCTCTAAGACCATCGTTGAAGGATGAGAGATCACCGTTGAAGGTGGCCCTGTTTCTAAAGCTTTAATGGTGGTCTATTTATCATACAATAGTGCTATTATAAAACGAACAAGGTGTCGTTGAAGGGCCAGACATAGATAAATACGACGTAGTTTCATTGTTCATTGTCTCCTTCTTCTCCTTTCTCTAAAAACCCCTTTTCTCCCTTTAATCTTCAAATCCTCATATCTTTCTCATTTCTCAGCCAAATCGCGTGTTTTTAGTGTATATTTGTCACATTTTGAGTCTTCTACACGATTCTAATATCAAATTGATCAGAATACCAACAAATTCCTCTGAAAATCCTCTAAACTGTCCAAATCCATGTTCCCCTTAATGTACATTTTTTACAATTTTCTCTTAATATAGACCTCCATTTGAATGGGTTTGGGTATCATTGTGTTTAGAATTTCATTAGCTTCCAATTGATACTAATTTTATTCAATATTATTTTCATCAAAAAATTTAGAATATTCTAGTCTAAAGGAAATATTCTGACGACCTTTGCCAGAATATTTTTCTGATTTTTGCTAACATTTTTCGACTCTTTTATGTATGTTTATTGAACTGTTTCTAGTCAAATGGCTCCTCGGAGCAAGAGATTAGTGTATGATCCTATTCGGTTCACTAGCCAGGCGAATTTTAACTAGTATGAGGCACAATGCGATAATGAGTTCATCGTTGAATATTCAATGCATTCGGATTTGGAGGTTTATTTCAGCATATCTGGTGCCTTTCAGACATTAGGATGGGAGTCAATCCTCACTTTTATGGGACCCTTTTACCTAGTTTCAGTTCTTGAGTTTTTTTATGAATATTGAGAATAAGAACGAGGCCAACACAATCATGATTCACTCGACAGTTAAATGTATTTCAATTCATATCACTTGTGCCTCTATTTCTGTTATGTTAGGGGTACCTGATGAGGGGGATGTTTTTGTGAAAAGAAAGGATGGCGATACAATTGCTACGAATCCCTATTTTTTGATTACTGTTGCTAGGGATGAAATAGGATTGACTAAGAATGCTCAAGATTATATCACTATTGCTTTAAGGGTTCAGGGTGATTTGTAATTGCTCTTATTAGTAATAATGTTACGCCTGAGTTCGTGGATTGAATGAGATGTGGTTTATGGACATTTATCTTTTGTCTAAGATGCTTCATGGTTTAGATGCTATTCCTAGATTGCCTTTAGCTGGTTTTATTATTTTGTCTATGCGGGATGTAATTAAGATCAAGAAGTCCAAAAGAATTTCTAGTTTCCCTGTTTATTGAGGAGGGTATTTGAGTACTCAGGTTCTATTCGATTATGTGGAATTTATTGATCGTATTCATCAGAATATGATCAATGCTGGCTTGCTTAAGCAATGGTGGTTTACATATCAAGGAGGTTAGCGGCGTCGAGTTCAGGAGGGTCAAGTACTTGAGGGTCCACTTGTTGATGATGCATAGCTAGAGGCACTTGAAGACATGGGTGAGACTTCATCTGAGGTCACTCTGAGTATTCATCCACCTTGCCAACATTCACTAGCTGCTACTTCAGCACCACCGCGGCCAGCTGCTACTGAAAATTCTCAGGTTACTATTCTCCAGTACCTAATTAACATGGAGACTTGTATGACATCTGAGGCTTCGAAGTTTTGCTCAGCTTTATTTTTTAAGATGTCTTATCATTTCGATGGTCTTCAGGATCAGGTTGATGATTTAACTGCACGATTTTGGAGTCTTGAAGATTTTCAACATACACAGGGTGGCGATGTTCCTTCCTTTTAGTTCCTTTGGTAATTTACACAGTTTGTTTTAGGCATTTTGGTTTGTTTTTTTATTTCAGTTTCAGTTTCGTGGTATAAGTTTCCTATTCGTATTGTAGGTTATTTTCATATCTGATTGCTACATTTGATGTACTATGACTCTTTGGTTGTATTTGGATTACATATTTATATGAGTGGATCATTCTTTTGTTATTATTTGTGTTTGTTGCTTTTTGTTGTTTTTGTTCCTGCAAATTCACCAACGGTTCTTTAAGTCTATATCAAACGAGTGTATTTCTTTTCCTACTCTCTTACATTATGCTTTTCAATTTATTTCTTAAACATTGAGGATAATGTTTAATTTAAGTGTGGGGGAGGCATCATTTATGCACTTGAGTTTTGTTTGTTTAATAGTAATTTGATTTATCATCAATTTCATCATAGTCTATAAATTGTGATTTTTTTTCCTCGTCTACAGAGATGGCACTAGCAATGTCATGAACTCCATATCGTTGAAGCTCCATCTTCACCCAATTTTGAAGTC
>JAOXYD010031951.1:0-14102 GCA_028565735.1 Pinacopodium congolense | reverse complement strand
CACTGATCCATCAATTAAATCATCAACTACTAAAGCTTAACTAAATAATTTAGGAAAAGCAACTTGTGACTCTGTTATAATATATTAGAATTTTTCTAGGATTTTTAGATAAGATTTTAGTTATTTATTTCTTAAATCATAAAGCTTAGTGTTCTTTAGATAATTGTAATCTGATTGACGTAGTATTTACATCTTATAAACTTTCTCGTGGGATCAATACTCAGAATCTTAAATATACTCCACTTTATTACTTAATTCGACTGGTACGTTTGCCGAATGTTGGTCTCAAATTAAATTATTAAATTGAGCATTGAAAGATAGATTAATTTGAGTTAATTTTGTATGTGGCCAACCGCAATTAAGGATCCTCATATAACTCTTCATAGATCTATAGAAGTTATGCTTTGACTTTCTTAAGGTCTCCCTTAATACTTTTGTAGAATTCCAAATTAAGGATTTTTAACTCCTCCTTAATTCCATATAGCTTCTTAATGCAAATGAATTTTTTGAAACCTTGTACACTAATTTTCAATCCTTTCTTAATAGCATCTAAAAACCCCACCTAATTTGCCAAATGATTGTGGAATCTAAATGGCATATTTGACCTATTAAATTATGTATCTTAATTAGGAAGTGATTAAAGATGGTGAATACTGTATTGCTTTTAGGGAAGTCATTTAATCAGTGATAATTCACTAAGGGCCTATTTAACTTTTCCTAATCTAGTGTTTCCTTGCTTGCTTTTTGCTCAAAGTGTACAAGTTTCCTTCATATCTTAGATAAGCAAGGCTAGTGTGAGATATGCATGCCTTGAAGTCTTTACAAGGTGGTTTTACATAAGTTTTACCATCTAAATCAAATGTATGAAGAGTAGCATTGGATCCTTCCATTACAATCCATGGATCATTAATATTATGATGAAGGTTTTTAAGTTGTTCCTATAGTTCATTCCTTTAGAAGGCATGGTTTGTAGCATAAATTAAGGAGATGGATAACTTGAGTTTGTGTGGTCCTTAGGCTAGTAAAGAGATGAATGAGTTAACATGTAGCAAAGTGTGATGCATTTCCAATGAATTGGGATTATAAGCTAGCATAATCCTTCCATTAAGATGGTGTAAATTCTTAGTGATTATCTTTCACTGACTGTCAATAAACTAGGGTGGCTTACATTGACTAATCTTAAACTTGGTTTCCAGAAGACCAATTAAACTTGGCTTAATAGATTGCATATAGTCATATAAGGCTTATTTCTTTTAATTGTTATTCATCCCTTTCATATTTCAAGATATTATTGACATTCTAGATGATAAGGATAAAAGGAAAGGCTAGTTAGATTTAGTCTTTCTCTCCTCCCTTATTTCCTTTTGGTATAAAGCTTGAAGCTCTCCATGTTATCTGCTTCTACTTTTGGCAATTTGACATAGGTAAAAGGGACATTTTCATGTTCTTACTTGTTAAACCCTTCCTCTAATTGGTGTATTTTTCTGTCATTTACAATTTGAGGCGTTTTTTCCTCCTTATCCTCCTTATTACCAAGTATTGGTTGAGCTATTATATGTTCTTTGTCACCTCTTCTAATTGAAGTAGGTTGAGTAGTTTTAATTTCTCTATCATTTGTAGGAATTGGTTCATAATCCACTTTTGTAATTGTAGTCAAGCCATCTTTCTATAGTCATGTGCTCCTATGATTTGATACGCAAGGAGGAGTATCCTTCTTACTCTCTTTACTAATAATAATATCTTCATCTTAGGGGTTTACATTATTAGAATTGTAGTCATCAATCATGAATAATCACCTCTCTCAAACTTGCTTCCTACCATCTCCATTCCTTCCTCTCTTTTTTTCTTCAAGGTAGGTCTCCATTATAGGAATATACTCAAGTGTCTTGATTGATCCTATTTTCAACACAAATTTTGGCATATCTTAGCCTCTTCATTGATGCAATTATCTAATCCATACAAACAGGCTTTCCAGTATAACTAGCTAGATAACTAAGATCTAATTTTGACCAATATTATAGTGGTACATTATGAAAATTGATCCAGATTGGAACATATTGAGATCTCATTAACTCAAGATGCAAACTTGACTTCCATTGCCATAAAAATATAGATATATATTGCAGATGTTAGGATGCTTCTTCAAGAATTCATCGCACTATATTTTCTTTAAAGAATTTGAATTAAAATAGGTTATGCTCATTTAAAATTATCGCAATTAATCCATATTTAGTATAGTTTTGGCATGCCTATCTTTGCAATACTATATAGGCAAGTCTCATTTTAATGAAAAAGCCAATAATGTAAGTAGTCCACTTAGGAACTCCTTGCCTTAAGACTTCTATAAGAGGAACTACAATAGTAGATCCTTCATTACTTATGGTTGGAAGATATTTAAACTTGTACATAGTTAAGGAATCTCCCACTATAATAGGTAGGGCTTTGTTCATGATCGATAACTTGAGATGCTAAGTTTATGGAAACTGAAGAGTGTCTTAATGCTTATGATAAAGAAAAGGCTATGCCATGAATAGATGGTCCAAGGAGAAGATCTAATTGAAATGTTGCATTAATCGAAGTTAAGGGAGCATTAGGTTTTATTCCTATGATAGTATGATAAACTAAACTAAAATTGTTGTTAAAGCTATTACTAGAGTGTTTCTTGTGTTTAAGATTAAGCAACCCTTCAAGCGCTTTAAGGCAAAAGTTTGTAAAGGTTCTAAAATCCTTCCTAAGTCCAATTTCATGCTAGCAGTTACGATAGATCTTCTAAGAGCCATCATTGATTAATAGTTAGTTATAAAGGGAAAGAGAGAATCACATGGCCATTAAAATTTAAAAGTTTATTCCAAAAGGGGAAAAGTTGGGAAAGGTCAAAATTTTTAGCTCAGATATTTGAGCTTGTAGAAAATTCTTGGCATTAATTAGAAGTAATAATTAGGTAAAAGAGATAGCTTGTAAGTAGTAGTATCTCAGGCTAAGAGGTGAAGTAGTAATCCAGTCTAAATTAGGAATAGAAAATAGAAAATATAAAGAAGATAGGGAGCGATGCTAAAATATAGAAAGTAAAAGTGGTTCAAAATAATATACCGAATGAATAGGCAGGAGGAACAACAACATAAAGTGACAAAGGATTAAAGAGGTAAATTGTTGAAGGGAACGTAGGACTAAATATAGAGCACAATGGAAGAGAGAGTTAGGAACATCTTTTTTGTCACAATGAATATTTTCATGTTCTATATGAAATTCTCATATCAAAAAATTATTTTTTAATAAAAAATCATACATTTATTTAATTATATCCATACTTAATCTATAAGATTGCCTACTTATTTTATGAGAAAGAAATATAACATGTGCTACATTTCTACTTTATAATGTTCATTCTTAATTAAATGACTAGAGATTATGTAGGAATAACAATTAATCACAATATAAATCTCATAGTTATGATTTTATAGTAACTTCATTTGCAAAGTACAATTATCTCATGGACTCTGTCTTATACATTAGTTAATTTAACAAATTTGAATAAGATTAATAATGCTTTTAACTTATTATAACTTAGATTTACAACCAATCCATTACCTGTAAGACAATCCAATAAGAGGATCCTAAAATCATCGATGGTCCATTATGTATAATCGATAAACAATCTAAGGAAAGTTCATAACATGCCACAACAATTATCCATTTCTCAAATCAATAAACTTGAACATTCCTTTAGGTTCCTAATCTATTCATATTATAATTAGCTCATTTATATTATTTTTAGTTAAGCTCACTTTATTCATATCATAATTAGGTCATTTAGATTTTTTTTTTTAGGTTCCCTTTATTTATATTATAATAGGGTCATTTTAAAATTATTTTTGTCTCCATATTGGAGTTTATATCCTAACCCCAAATTTTTCAAGCATCATTTGATTATGTTTAATCATATGAAATAATATGAATCTTAGATTTGTAGTTTCCTTATTTTCTTTTTTTTTTTTACAATGTTGATTAATGGTGAATAATAAAATTGAAGTCGAAGTCTTCTAGTTTTAGTTGTTTCCTCTTTCTCTCTATAAAAGTTGGGATAAACTAAAAGTAGTTAAACATTTTTGTTGAGAGAAGAAGAGCAATCCAAGTATATAAATGTCAATATATATTATGAAGGACTATATGTGTAATTTAAATTGAGTGGAGGCAATTTATTATTAAGTATGATATGGGAAGAATCATTGAGAATACTATAATGTTTTTTTTTCATTATTTGAATTTAAGGTAAATTTGGGAATTTAGTAATTACTTAAACTTATAATTTGAGAATTAAGGTTTACTAGATAATATCACACTTTGTTATTTTGTAAGGACTACATATATAATTATGAATTAAGGATTGTTTATTAATATGCATTCTTTTTATAATATTGTTATAAGTTCTAATTGTAATATGGTTGCTAGTTCTAACTTTAGAATTAGGTTTAAATATTTTTTATAGTGGATATTTCAAGTTAATTCTAAACATGAGATATAAGATAAAAGAGAAGGGCAATTTTTGGGGTTGTGGATAAGAATATGTTGACTTAATTTATATTGAATGCTAAGAGGCTAGGTTATGGGAAACCAGGAGAATTTATATATAAATTTCCACTTAAATCATTTAGTGATGGTTTGGAGCCATTTAAAAAAGATGATAATTTTATGATAGTTGAGGTGTATTTCAAGGGAGAGATGTACCCTAAATTATACACCTTAGAATAGAAATAGTTGTTGAGGTAATTAAGGATGATAACTGCCTGAATGTCAACTCCATAAAATCCCTATCTAACTCACTCGTTCTCTAATAATCACCAAATGTAATTAAGCCAACCATTACTTCAAATGAAAATACCTTAATTGGAGTTAGTGAGTTAATAACTTAAGTAATCACTAAGTTAATATACAAATAGGGTTGGTATGGGAGATTATAGTAGCCATTGAAGCAAACTTCTATTCTAATCATCACACTCTTTTTAGGATTTAAAAGACTTGACGTATAATGAAAACCATAAAAATGATGAGGTGCCAATAGACTTTAGTAAGCTAGGCATTCAAGTGAGGATATTGCAAATAAGATATTTGATTGTGCTATAGAAGAAGATTTACCTAATATGATAGTTTTTCATGGGGATAGAGAATTTTTTATTTTAGAGATATTAAGATAGAAGACGATGATGAAGAATATTATCCTTGATGGAAGTTTAGTAGATGAAAGAAAGAAGTATGTGGAATACTTTAAACATAGTTGATATAGGTGTATTTTATAGGATTTTAGAGCATCATTTGTTAAATTTTCACCCTTATTTTGATTTTAAATTATCCAATTTAATTCAAGCAAAAGAAGATGAGTTTTATGTAAAATCGATCAAGTGTGGGTGATTTTTTAGAAGAACAATGTCTGTCATTAACAATGTAGATTTTTCATATTTAAACTACTATTGTCAACTCAGGAGAATAATGTGACTCACTAATGGCATCATCGTTATGTGAGTAGATCATTGATAAAGTCTAGTGCGTAAATAGAACAATAACATGGGTTATGAATGGTGCAGTTGATCTTTAACTTCAAATGCCATTGATGTCTTTAGAGACATGATCTAATAAGGGAATCAAGGACAAATTGGACAACTCACTCCTTAAGCACCCAAAACCTAATCAAGACATATATAAGCATCTTTTGGAAACTTTAATAAAAACTTTGTAGTCAACTTTTGCTAGACTTTTAGTTAGTTTTCATAAAATGTTAGGCTTTCTTTATATTTTCTTCTTTAATGCATTGTAATAGGTATAAACATTAATTTTAAGGATTCCATAGAGTGGATCAAGGTGATTTAATATTAGAGTTTAGTTTGAAGCATATTCCAGTGTATTCTAACCTTTAAATTTAATTGTATTCTTAACTATTTTCTTCAAACTCAAAGAAAACTAAGCATAAAGAAATTAAATAAAATTGAAATTGAAATGTAAGAACTTATAAAGAAAAAAAGATAAAGATAATTGAAATTAAAGATTTAACATTAAACTAAAAATATTCAAAGGTTTAACAAATATTTAAATAAAACCTAAATAAAATAACATAGGAAATAAAATGAAAATAAGAAACAACAGAAAAAATATAAAGAAACTAAGTAATATTAAACTAAAACATAACTACTAAAAGTATTCTTAACGATAAAGATGAAAAGAAACAAAATCCCTAAACCTAAGACAAAGAAACTAAAAATAAGGGGTTGCTTCATTAGAAGCTAAAAAAGGATGTGTTCTACTCCTTTCTTAGGCTTATATAGTGTTTCCTTAAAGTTTAAATCAATTTGGGAGGAAAACATATGATAGCCTTTGAGTTTTGTAGAGAAATATAATTTTCTGGATGATCAACGTCAATAGGACATTAACAATATCATATAACAACTTCCATTAAAGAACCTGTAACGCGACTATCAACAGCAGTTTCCAGACCATCAACAATGTCATTTAAACCCACTGTTAAAGGTTTAGATTTCAACTCCAATATAAATCTTCTCCAAAACTTGGCCCTTTTCACCTTGAGTTTGTGTCTTGAAGATTAAACCTACAATTTCACTTATAACAAACACAAATTAGGCACTTTGACATTAAAATAAGGGTAAAACAACATTGAAGCACATATGAAAATTCAATAACATGCATCCTTATTACCCCCAGTAGTTAGGAGATTTCTTATTGTACATCTTATTTTTGCTCATTTATCTTATTTTTTTCCTTATGCTCCATCATTTATACACTTGACGATATTAATGGTATTAAAGTTTTATTATTTTTGTGTCTCTCGTACACTTTTATGTTTCTTTTATTATTTTTTTAATCTACAAATAGTCTCCCATTCACTTAAAAGAACAAAAATATGCCATATTTCAATAACAAGAGTATTCTTGTTCCCCATCTCTCTTATTGTATTTATTTTGATTTTTGAAAATTGGAGACAATATTTATTTTAAGCTTTTTTAAGGGGGTGCAAGAAACTAGGATTCAATTCTTGTACACTTGATGTTGTTGTGAATCTAAGGATGATTTATTTGATATTTTATGAAAAAAATTTAAAATTTAAAATTAAATGTTGAATGTTAATAGGTAATAAACATTATTTTTAAGGCATAATATGTAGTATTTTTACCTATAAAAGACACAAATTCATTCCACTTATGAGATCTTTTATTAAGTTTCAAGTTTATATTTATCTTGGAGTAAAAGTATGCAAAATAGGGAGTTAAAAGGCAATATGGCCTAATGGTTAACAACGTTAATTGTATTATGTATCGCCATTGAATCCTAAAATTTGGAGTTTAATAGTGGATCTTAAATGGAGTTGTTGATCCCCTTCTCTATGGTCGTTGTTCTCACTATTTACATGTCTTTTGATGATTTTTGAAGGAAAAAATGGGGCAATCACTTAGATACATCTTGTAAGACTTCTAAACCCTAGCAACCTGTAATGCCCGCAAAAGCTCATCCATATGTCCATATGCTTTGATACACTGACATAAAATCTCACTAAAAAAATTCTCAAATTATAATAACTTAAATCATAACTAGTAGCAATCAAAACCTTAATTTAAAAATAATACGAACTAAAGAAATATCTTCGCGACTCGACTAGTCCACCTACGATTCTATTACACAACTCTGATGTAACAAATGGTAATTAAACTCTACTATCTACCTCCTGAAAAATTTAACTAGTAAGGAATGAATTACCAACTCAATAAAGGATAATTAAAATGTACTTGTCATGCAACACATAATACATACAGGTATAAAAGAAAATATACATAAGCATTGCAACACAAATTCATATTAAAATTTACATCCATTTACATTTATTTAATTATTTCCAAACTATTATTTCATTTCTAAAGTTTCCATTAAACTCCTTTCTTAAACTTTTAGGTCTCGCTTAACCAATAAAATTATATCTAATGGTCAGGCCGAAAATAGACCCCTTAGAATACTTCCCATTCCTAAAAATATCCTGAGTACTCCCATTACTAAAATATCAGGTCTTATCAAAATAAATCATACAAGATATCCCTAATCTTGGAATACCAATATAAATCACTAAGGATATCCCAACTCTCATAATACCTCGACACGTGCCTAATAATCAATCTCAATCACATCACATAAGTATCAAGATCATCAAATATAATCTACCTTAGCAAGCATCTAACTAGGATCTCTTTATACCCTCTTAATGTTCCACAATTTAATATTAATTTGTCACACATCATATTTCATTATTGTACTCCACAATCCGCACCTTAACATCATTGCAATATGAATATAATTTATTTTATTCATGCAAAATCATACTGACAAATTAATTCTCAACAATATCAACATATTCCCACAATCCACTAATTTATCTCAATATTTATTATATAAGCACATACATACTTCTCATATAAGCACTTGTTTACTTTTTAATCCATAATTCACAACAATTCAAGTTATCCACAATTCGAACCAAATTTAATATGGTAGCTTTTAATTTCATAATTATGTATAAAATCACATTTACCTCAAAGTTGCACAAAATGCATATAAAAAGACATATTCAGTCTTAAAATTCTCAGATTATCCATAATATTTATTTTGCACAAAAATTTCACATAATATAGTGCAATTATATTTAATCCCCTTACCTAAAACTCTAAAAGCTCCAAATTCCTACTCCGTCATGGTCTCGTCTCTCTCGAATTCATCTCTAATAGCTATTTATTAAAAATCTCAATTAAACTAAATAATTAAAACATAAACTCTAAACTTTTCCTAATTTAGTAAACAATCCAAAATACACTAAAATTTACACCTTTTTTACTTAACCCTCCAAAATTCCTAAAATTTCAATACTAATCCTAAACTTTTCAAAAATCACAAATCATACACCATCTTCTATAAAATCACATATTTTCCACCATTTTTTCCTCTTATCTCCTCGTCTCTCCTTCCTTTCTCTCTTCTCTCCTCTTTCTTTTCTTCCATCACTCTTCCTTCTCTCATATACCCCCCCTTTTCTTCTCATCTCTTCCTCTTCTTTTCTTCTCTTCTTCTTGTTTTTTCCTCTAACCTCTCTCTCTCTCTCTCTCTCTCTCTCTCATTGTATGTGTGTGGCATGTCTCTCCCTTCTGTCCCTTCCTCTTTGTTTTTTCTTCTCCTTCTCTTTTTCCCTTTCTATGAAATCTAAAGCCAAACGACTTGCCTAATAATAACATAAAAAAAAGCTGGAGTGATTTGTGATGAAACCTTGAATAAAATAAAGGAAGATGGAGAAGATGGGAGGTTGCTATTGTTGGAAAAGAAAGGAAGAAGAAACTAACAACAAAAAAAACCTAAGGGGTTGTTTGGTTGGGTTTTGTATTTTGGTTTTCTGTTTAACGAAAACCTATAAAAATAGCACAGAAAGAAAAAAATACAAATAAAACACAGAAACCAAGTAAAAGCATAAAAACTAAAAAAACACACATACACATACAAAAACTAATGAAAACAAAAAAAATTAAAAAATATATATGAAAAGTTGAACCAAACAGGCCCTAATAATTAGTTAGGTTGGGTATGAAGCTGAGGTTGGGTTTGGTTTAATGGTTTGGGTTATTTGGGTTAGGTTTAGTTAGTTAGATGCGTGCTTTACACAACCACTCCTAAGAGAAAATAAAAAGGTTAAAATATTGAAGAAAGGGAGACTTTTGAAGAAGAATAAAAGAGATGGAGAGATGAAAAAGATGTAGAGATAAACTTCTTTCCAATTCATAGTTAAGATCTAGGATTTTTGTTCTTTTATTCTTTTTTTACAATGAGTAAGTGGATTGGAGTTCTCAAGAACCTTAAAAGTTGATTAAAGAGTGGGACTTCCATAGGTTGGATTAATTTTGATTGTATTCCTTTCTCTTTATTTCTTATTTTGTATAACTCTTTATTTTCATCAATGAATACATGTTTTCTTATTATATCTTTATTTCCATTCTTGAATATGTGTGCTTAATTTATTTTAACTATAGTTATGAGATTAAATGGGTTTCATATTATTGGAAAATTTTTATCTAATTAAAGTGCTTAAATTAATCTTGGTTGGATTGGCCATCTTAGTTAGATTTTTAAATGATTAAAGGAACCATGACCATTGGATTTTAATTATTGGAAAATTAATTAGGCAAAACGGTTGAATTTAGGTATAGAGTAAGCTCTAAAGTCATTTATTATGTTTAAGCTTCTTAAGATTAATGTCTTTCATTTCAATTTGTTTATAGATCAAATAGATAAATTTAGTTTAAAAGAGAAAAGATATTTCCATAATCAATGGTTATATCTTATTTTAGTGATGAATGCCCTAATTATATCTAACAGTTTATTCCTTTATTTCATTAACCCATTGAAATTCAAAACCTTAGTTGGTTTATCATTTGTTATACTTTTAATTCACTAGCTCATGTTTAGATTGAATGTCATTTATTTATTTTAGTTAGTTCCTTTTTATCTTTTTATTCCTAAAGCAATTTTGAGTTGTCTAGTCAATTAAATACTAATTTACTTAGTGTTATGCCAAGAACCCTAAGGAGATGATACTCGGTTACTTCAACATCTTATATTACTTATTAACAAGTTGCGCTTGCCTTTAGTTGATCTATGATTAGATTGATTAAAATTAGAGCCTAGTTATACCACAATATTGAATAATGTTCTTTAATTTGGTTGATGTGGCTAGTATAGTTGGAATTGATTAATTTATGATTAATTGTGAATTTCTTGAACTTTGAGATGAATTATGTATGTTGTTGATTTTTTATACATTTTTTTAATTTGGATGAAACTGCATATGATGTTTATGTAAATTTGAATGAGGGGCTTAATTCGACTAATTTTGGGTAAATTGAATAAATATTTATGCTTTAAAATGCTATAAAAAAAAGGTGAAAGAGTGTGAAAAAAGAAAGATGGAATATAAAATATACTTGCTGGGACCAAATGCAATGTAAAACATACTTGTCCAAATAAATTGAAAAATAAATAAAGTTAACACATGACGGAGTGTAAAATGCACATGCCATTAGATTGTCTTAGGATGACTTGCATAAATTTCATACGAGTTATTTAAAGTTTGATAGGATGTATAAAGGATAACTTAATTAGATGTTTTGACCAAGGTTTGCAAATTCATAATCAATAGTGAAATAGGATGTACTAGCTATATTGGTTACATTGATTGGATTGAAGTACCATGTTTGACATTTAAAAAGTTGTTAGAAAAGTTTGATTATCTAAATAAGTTGCTTTAGGACAAGCAACAATTTAAGTATAGGGGAATTGGTCGAGGTATAGTTTATATGATTTTAGAACATCATTTGTTATGTTTTTCACTTTTATTTTTTATCTTAAATTGTCCAATTTATGTGTATTATGGCTTAAATTTCATGTTCAAGCTAAAGAAGATGAGTTTTGAAAAAAAAGTATCAAGTGTGAGTGATTTTCCAGAAGAATAACATATGTCATTAACGAAAACCTTTTTTGTCATATTAACCACTATTATTGTCAACTCAGGAGAACAACGTGACTCATTAATGGCGTTATTGTTATGCAAACAAATCATTGTTAAAGTCTAGTACACAAATAGAAGAATAATATGAGTCATGAATGGCAGCGTTGGTCATTAACTTTAACGATCATTGATGTCTCTAAAGGCATGATCCAACAAGCAAATTAAGGAAAAATTGGAATTCATTCCCTTAACCATCCAAATCCAAATCAAGACATATATAAGCATCTTTTAGATGCTTTGCACAAATCTTTTAAGTTAGCTTTTGTCAGACTTTTAGCTAGTTTTCATTGAGTGTTGGGTTTTCTTTACAGTTTCTTCTTCAATTCATTATAATAGGTATTTAACATTGTTTTTAAGGATTTTAAGGAGTGGATCAATGTGATTTAACACTAGAGTTTAGTTTGGAGCATGTTCTAGGGAATTCTAACTTTTAAATTTCTTTATATTTTTAACTCTTTACGTTTTAATTAATAAATATATGTTTCATGCTTAATTCTTTATGTTTATTGATTAATATGTGTGGCTAATTTGTTTAATAGATAAGGCTAGGATAATGGAAATTTTAATTAAGTTTTATTCTCTAAATTGTATATTAATATTTTTTTAGCTGAGTACATAATTATCGACTTTAAGCTAGTCATTTAGAATAAATTCTTAGATAATTAGGGATTCGAGGAATCTACCCTAGTTATTAGAAAAGTAAGAAAAAAACACAATTTAAATCAATGAATAACTAAACATCGGTTAACTGTGATGGTGTCAATTCTAAAATAAAGATTTTAGGATTGAATTTCTTAAGCTTTAAACTTATTATCTAAGTTTGTTGAATGAAAAAATAGCAACATAGGACTAATAGAGATAGGACATCAACTTAATTGTAGTTGTGTCTTATTTTTGTGAAGAAACCCTAGATTAAGCACACATTCAATCTTAATTCAATTGAATCATTGAAATCCAAGACCTTAGCTATTTATTTTGATTGGTAATATTTAATTGCAATTTTAATTTATTTTACATAAATTGAATAGTTAGTTTATTTAGTTTCCTAGTTTTAATTTAATTAATAAATCAATTTGAATTTTTATAGATAATTGTAAGCCGAGTGACTTAGAGTTACAAGCAGATCTTTGAGGGACTATTATCTAGGCTTTTGTAGATGCACTATATTACTTATGATAACTATACTTAACTATAGTTAGTCTTAAGTTGAATTTAAGTTAAAAAGATTAGTTCGGAAGACCACATAATAATAGCCTAATTTATGTTAGGAAGACCACGTAATAATAGCCTAATTTACGTATTTTTCAGTTAAAAGGTGTCATTTAAGGGATTATTAGCTAAAGATTTAGTAGATGGAAATTACTTATAATATGAAAAGCTAAGAAGATTTTTGTTAGTTTAAATGAAGATGAACAGGGGCCAAATCACACTATATTAAATCTCCTTAAGGTTTTTTTATTCTTACTACGTTTGTCTAAAGGAAGTGCAATATGGGTTTATTAATGCTTATTTACTTATAATACAAATGAATGGATTTCATTGGAAAAAAAATATATGGTTGGAAATTGATGTCATTTTTTAGAAGCATACAAATGATAACCCTTTGGATTGGGTGACATTGTTAAAGTTGAGAACAAAGAAATTGGAAATAGTGTCTAGAATTTCTATTTAATGATACTGGCAGTGGTAGATTTTATGTGTTCATAATTTATGGATAAAAGGTTTAAAAAAAGGAACTATTACAAGTTTTTTTAATCTAAATGTTACATAAATTGATGTCAAATTTGTTTTATGGTTTATAAGAACTATTTAATAATAACATAACAAATACAATCATTATTAATTAGGTATTTATGATTGAACTTATAAAATCAATATAAATTATTTATTGTTATCAAATACTAGATGTGGAATATAGATTCAGCTTATACCCTACAAGGTTATAAAATAAAATGAACAATTTGGAGAGTATGAATAAGGAGGCATATGACAAGCTTATAAATTCCTTAATGAAGGTGATATGACCATGATTTTTGTTGAACCAAAGGAGGCTCCACAAAATCTAATGATGAAAAGAACAATATTACTAATGGTTTTATTATGATTGATGTTTTGAAAAGATATTTATGAAGAAAAGATGTTTAAAAGATAAAATTTGGAACCCAAGTTAGAGCATTGGAGCAAAAGGATTGATACGTGAAAATCAAGATGTTGAATAAAGGATCAAGAACTAAGATACAAAAATTTAATGGGTTTTGTTTTGTACTTTTTATTATAAGTCTTATTTTAATCATTCCAAAGTTTTTAGGCTTAAATCATGCATATTCCATTCATACTTAGTGTTTATATATATATATATATAGGTTATATAATCAAGAGGAATTATGTATGTATTGTTTTTAATGATCCCCTTGATATGCAAAAGCCTTTATATGAACTAGTTTGATGGGTGTGGTGGGGGGGGGGGGAGGGAGGGTTGAATTACTATTCTAAAAGATTTCTAAAC
>JAOXYD010031940.1:0-14103 GCA_028565735.1 Pinacopodium congolense | reverse complement strand
GTATATCACACACAACAATGACTCAAGTGAAAAGAAATTGGTATGAAAAATACAAACACAAACGCAATGACTACCTCCCCCTACTTGAAGGACACATTGTCCTCAATGTGTGAAGAGAGCACCAAAGACAAGGAACTTAAGGATTAAAGTAACAACAAAAATTAAGGAACCAACTTTCCCAATAACACAAAGCAAACTTGTAGACAAAACAAACAATAAATAAGTAGAGGGTAAGAAAACTTATGGGGATTCCGGTGGGTTGCAATCTTCAAAACCTAAAAAATAAATTGAAACACAACGGCTGCTATCATGTTTCAATTTTGTTTTTTCATGTTTTTCAATTTTTTTCTTTTCTTTTAATTTTTAACTGATGCTTATTTTTATTTATTATTTCTAGAACCTTTAAAAAATTTAATTAATTTTTTTAAAAAATAACAAAAAACTAATTAATTACAAAACATGCTAAAGTAAGGTCTTTAGCTTGACCAATCTCAATCACTATAAGATTAAAGAATGGAAAGAAGGTACTTCCCTTTCTCTTGAAGGAAAAATCTCCAAGATACAACTTGCCGTGATGCCCAATAGCCTTGAATACTTCTCTTTTGAATCCTTTCACTCCTACCTTCCAATGCTTGAAGAATTGATCCACTTTAAAAATTCGTTTCCCTCGAATTTGAATTTACAAGGGAAAAACTTCAACTTTACTTTAATTATATTCTTTCTCACCTTAACTACCCTCTTCGTATGTTCTAAGGTTGAATTGCTATAGATAATCATGGGTAGTGCTTCTTCTTCGCTAAAGGAGGCATGTCTCAAGTTTAGAAGTAAGGATTGTCACTTAAGTATCGGTGGTCTCACAAAGGAAAATAGGGTGAGGGCATTTGTTTGTCCTAAAGTTTCTTGCTTTAATCGCTCAACAAACTCCTCCTTCATCCTAACTCCTTCATCATCTTTCCAATTTGCCTTTCCTTTATATCTTATCTCTTGCTTCTTCGTACACCCATCAATCACATCTAACTTCATACAAGCATTTCTTTTTAATGGATTTATCAACTTCTTGCTCATGTTAAATACTATTCCCTTATCACCAATCCGAAGGAATAACATTCCCTTATGGACATCAATCAAAACTACCAAGGTTCATGAATGGTCTACCAAGGATCAATGGGAAATTCTTATCTTCTTCAAAATCAAGCATCATAAAATCAACAGGAATGAAGAACTTATCTACTTTAACGGGTGTATGTTCCACCAATCTGACTGGATTCCTTATTGTTTGATCCTATACTTGTATGAGCATGGAAGTTGGCTTCACCTCACCTAACCCCATTTCCTAAAAATTGATAAAGGCATCAAGTTAAGACTTACTCCTAAATGACATAACCATACAGAAAATTCAACATTACCAATAGTATAAGGGATAGTGAAACTCCCTCAATCTTACATCATGGATGGCATGCGGCTAGTGATGAGTAAGCTATAACTCCCTGTCAATTCCACTATTTGGTTGTCATTCCGATACTGCTTGTTGGATAGTATATTTGGTGGAAAATTTGCATTCTTGGGCATATTCAATATGACATCTAAATATGACAGCTTCTTCACCTTCTCAAAGAACTTAAAAACTTGCAAAACTGTTGAATTATAATTGAGCCTTTGTGGATAAGGGATTCTGGGCTTATACGGTGTGGTCGGATGTAGGGATTCTCCTCCTTCCCCCGCTTTTCCTCTCTAGCCCAACTGTTGTCTCTTGCATCCTCAACCTTCTCACTTGGCTCCTCGATTTCCTCTATAGTTTTAACTTTGATGGTCTTCACATACTCCCTTGGATTGGGTTTTGTATTGTTTGGTAGGCTACCTGCATTTCTAAAAGACAAAGCATTAGCAAGTTGACCTACTTGTACCTCTAAATTGTGGATAGATGAGGCATGGTTCTTCACAATCTGATCAAACTTTATCTCCATACCCTTTCGACTTTCCTTTTGGCTTGAAAATTTGGTATCCATAACATCCATCATCTTGTCTATCTTTCTATCTAATGACCCAAAAGCAATCTTGTTGCAATCCAGGAGGCCCTGAGGTCTTGCTTGCCCACCTGCATTATTAGTACTCTAGGAAAAGTTTGGGTGGTTCTTCCACCCCAGATTATAAGTGTTGGAGTATAGGTTGTTACCTCGTTGTGGTTGGCCATCATATTTTACATGCTCAGTGCCACGAGATCCCGTTAAGAAACATTTTGCAGTACCATGGTTATCTTTCCCCAAAGCTCACATTGAAATTGCACGGATTTAACAGTAGAAGAAGAAGCTCCTTGCATCTTGTTCAACTGTTTAGTAAGGGTTGTGATCTGTGCTTGCAAAGTTGTTACCGTGTCAACTGGTATAATCCCTTTTTGCTCCTTTATCCCTTGCCTACTTCTCTCATTGAACCACATACAATTGTTTCTTGCCAACTCCTCCAAAAGATCATGAGCTGCTTTTCCGTATTAAAGAGCCTTCAGCAGCTGCATCTATAGTTCCTCTTATATTCTGATTTACACCATTGTAGAATGTTTGCAAAAGGAACTCTCTTGGAAGGTTGTGATGTGAGCAACTTCTCTGTAACTCTGTTAACCACTCCCAAGTTTTGTATAATGACTCCCCATCACCTTTTTGAAAGTTTGTAATTTCCTTTATGATCTTAATAGTTTTTGTCCAGGGGAAGTACTTGGGAAGGAAGGATGGGGCTACTTGCTTCCATGTAGTAATCTATCCTGAATTGATCGAGTTGTACTACGCCTTCGCTCTATCCCTCAAAGTGAAAGAAAATAGTCTAAGTCTAATAGCATCATCAAACATACCTTGAAATCGGAAAATATCACATATCACCAAGAAGTTGGCTAGAAGGGCATTAGGATCTTCCGCTAACAATCCATAGAATTAGACACTATTCTGGAGGATGTTTAGGAGTGTCGGCTTGATTTCCAAATGGTTTTCCATGACTATAGTCCTTACAACTCCTTGTGGACTAAATCCAAGCTTCATAAAGTCCATCAAGTTTCTCTCAACCATTCCGTGTTCTCCTACTTCAGCCATATTTATGTATATAATGTGTTTATGTTTTACTCTTCTCAACTCTCATTCGTGTAATGCTATATCTAAGAGCTCTTGGTCACTCACTTCGGTGGATTTTTGCGTACTCCTTCTATTCATATACGTGCAAAGACATAAGGAAACGTATCAACAAAAATGTTATCAAAGTTACCCCAAATAAGTAAGATTCTAAAATATCAATCCCCGACAACAATACCAAAAACTTGTTTGCTAGTTTTAACTACAATACAAGTATACAGGTCATAAATTATAGTATAATTAATGTCGATCCCACGAGGATTTAATCTAGACATATAACGATTTGAATTTCACTTTGTTTAAGGTAACATAAGATTATAGAAACTAAAACTTAAACTTAAACTAGCGAAACTTGAATGAAGTTAATCATAGAAGAGAGTAAAACAAAGAAGATACTCAATAGTGGAGACTTAGGGGTTGTTCTATCCTTATCCATCCTTGTTTATCTTATCGATTTAATATTTTTTGACCCAAGATTGTCTAAAGTTTCATTACCCTATCTCAAGGTGTAACTAGTTGTCCCTAATTGAAGTACGATTGAATTAGTCTTGCAATCTCTCAATCTACAAAACCTTTCCTAAACACTCAACTAGATGTGAAGCAATCGTACAAGTAATTATTAAAATAGTTAATATCTATCTTAAACGACTTATTAATCTGTTAATTGCAGTTTTGTTACGTTTCCAACTTTCATTGTGCACCCTAATTCAAATAAATCAAAATAATCTCTTGATTTGAAGTGATTATAAGCTTAATAACAATTAACACAAATAATTATGCATTAAATCAATAAAAATAAAGTTGGATAAATAATTCAAGAACAATCCCTAAACTAGATTTAACATCCATAATCATATTCAAATAAATAATATTCAGATTAACCATCAAAAGGAAAGCAAAGGAAAAGATAAAACTAATGGTGTAGGTTGAAGCCTCCTTTTTATGAAAATCTGGATAGCACTTGTTAAATCTTTAGTCTCCTCTTTAAAATTGTGTTCTTCACCTTTCTTCCCTCCACAAAAACCTTATTTTCTATCTTGAATCTCTCTTAGGGTCTGAATGTGGCTTCTAGGTTAATTCCCACGACCTTGTAAGCCCAAAATTTCATAAAACACATCCTTACACATTTTGCCACATCACCCTACCAAATCAGATTTTTTCGGCTTTGACATTTGCATGGTAGTTTCGCTATATCTTAGGCTACATACCCCCTTTTGCCCTGAACTTTTATATTTAGGCTCCTCACATGTTGTTCTAGTGCCATGAAAAACTTCATTGCAATATCAACTCTATAAGGGCAACCAATGTGCCACAGAATTTGTAGTAAAAAAATTGATGTTGATTTCGTGTCTCATTCATCACCTACAATTCCAAACATCAAAATGCACCAACCCATTCCTCAAATAAGTTCATATTTTTCTCTAAAACACTAAAAAATACCTAAAATAATCAAACATCTAAAAGGTAATGAAAAGGGATGCAAAATTATATACTAACTAAGTTTAAAACACAGAAATAATGCTTGAAAGACATAAAACAACCTAGAAACATGCTATGAAAGCACCCTTATCTTATATCTAGAATAACTCCCTAATTTTGAAACTCAAAATGCACCTAATCACCTTTTAAAACTAACTAAAGTACTATAGGATTTAAAACAAGAACATAGGGCTTGGTATGATAAGTTGAATGCTTTTCTTTTAGAAAATGGTTTTATTAAAGGAAAGGAAAATGTAACTTTGTTTATTAAAAAAGATAACCATGATATTTTAATAATTTATATATATATGAATGCCATTATATTTAGTGCTACTAATGATTTTTTTTATAAATTAGAAAGTGTATTAACTAATTGAGAATATTTACATAGAGAGTTCAAATAACTTATAAAGTGAAAAAATTATGAGACCATGGCAATAAAACAAAAGAAAAGAAAATGAACAAAGAGGCTAATGAAGGATTCCAAAATAAACATAGCCCATAATTAGCAGAAAAAAAAACTAAGAAATAGGATCTTAACAAAATCATAAATTGAAAGATGATCAAGATCAAGCTTAAAACTATAAAACAATGCTTAGCAGGATCCTGGCTCAGTTGTAATGTGAGAGCTTGGTCCTTGAACTATCTCCTTTAAATCTTTTTCTAGCATCCATTTCTCTTGAGCTATCTAAACATATTATTCCTCCTTTCTCCTTGTAAATTTGATTAAATCCTCCATTTCTTAAAAGAAAATTTTATTTGAGGGGCTTTAATTGAAGGGCAATCTAGAGGGGGGTTTGAATTAGAGAAAGTTTAAGAATCTAGGTTCTAGTACCGTCACCCTTTCAGTTTCTCCATCATTAGGTCCTTTAAAGAACTTGTTCAAAGACTGCCATGGATAGAAGTGGGGGAAGTAAGAGATTCTGGAACTAGAATTGTTTGTTGAGCTATCCTCAAACACTTGTTGAAATAAGGAACAAATTGAAATTTTTTATTTTGATCATCTTCTTCCTGTCATATTCCTTTTCTTATTTTTTCTACAATTTATTGGACTGGGTTTTTAGAAGTTCTAACCGGGATTTGATAGCCCTCTTTCTAAGGAACCTCATATGATTTTTTCGTATTTATAAGTGATTTCTCAGCATGATCAACCAACATAAGTTTCCTTCCTTTTTCCATTACATGACCTATTTTAACTTCATCTATAAACTCTTTAGTACCTATAAAACAAAAGTTTTTAAAACAAAAAAGCAATAAAAATTAATTAGACCTCATGAGTGTTTTGAATTTCAGATATCAGTGAGCCTGCCTTGGTGAATAAGCTTCATGAACCTTGAATTTTCCTTCAAGGTTTATTTATTTCTCTCTTTCTAGAGTGTATAGACACTGGTTGGGAGGCTGGTTTTTAAAAGGCTAATATTTATGATTAAGAGATTAATAGGGTTAACAAACTAATCCAAATTTTTGGATGGTTTGTGAAATTAGGGAGGTTTATTTGGTAATGTTAGTAGACCTTCTGCCACATTGAGAAAAAGAACTACACTCAAAGAATAGGTGTTTAATATTTTCAGCCTCAATCAAATAAAGTGAACAAAAGCTTAAACTATAGGTGAAGACTAGTTTATATCTAGTTTGGAGTTTGTTTATAAAAGCCAACTATAGAAAAAAATTATATTTAATGCTAACTTCCTTATCTCTAGTTTTGTTTAGAAAAGCTAGCTAAGGGTAAAGTGGAGGCACAGAAAATTATAGGCTGACTTATTTATGTAACATTTAGATGTGCTAATCATCCATTCCAGTCTATCATCATGAAAACTGTATAGTAAATAGGGCAAAGGCTCCAATGAAAGGCTTTGGAAGAAAGAATTTGTGGTAGAAGTCCAATTCCATGTATTATCTTGAATTGTTTCCAAAACTTTGAAGTCTATAAGGAGGTATGAATTATTAATCTTTTGAGGGGTTGAGGATAGAAAAGTTGACAACCCATTTCTAATCTTAATTTTAAATTAGTTCCTAATGAGGTCTCAAACCTGTAAGATTTCCTCCAATTCCACATACTTCCATTCTTAATTTTTCTTCTCCAAAAGCTTTTTCTCCTATTAATCATGTTTTGAACTTATTTAACCTATAAGGCTTTAGGTCTTTTAAAAGATCCAGATTCTTTTTCCTAGAAGAACAATATTCCTAGTTTTAATATGTTTAATACCCAGTCTAACTTCCTTCTTTGGTCTACAAAGATCACTTAATCTAACTTTAAAAAGACGGTGATTGTTAGTCACCTCAGACCACAAAAGTTTTTTAAGCTTTGATATAAGGTCCTTGATTACCGAAGAAGGAAGAAGGAAGCGAGTGGACCAGAGAACTTGAACAGTTTAGAGGATAGAATTGACAAGCATAGGATAATTATTAGTTTGTCCATTTATACAATTTAGCTTCTAGTTTTTCTAACATAGGTTTGTATTCTTTCTTAAAGAGCTTGCTAAAAAGAAGGGGAAGACCTAAGTAGCAAACAGGAAGTTGACCCATGCACATACCAATTAAGTTACTGACTTTATTCTGAAGTCTAATTACATCCTTTAATAAGAAAAACTAACTCTTCGTAAGGTTAATTTATAGACTAGACATATATGAGAATAGATTAATACCATCAAACAAAATTTTGATGGAATGATAATCCTCCTCATAGAATGAAAGGAGGTCATCAATAAGGAAGAGATGGGATAATTTGAGCTTGGCACATTTATAATGCTATTTAAAATTTCCACTACTAAGAGTATAGGGCCCTAGAATTCTTGAGCAAGCTTCCATATATAAGTATCCAATACGAAGGACAAGTTACACTCATGAATCCACACAATGTATGAAAGAGGAAATCCTAACAACTTTAAAATTTTAATATCAAAAACTCATTGGATAGATCATAATCCATGTAAATATCCACTTTAAAAGCATAACACTTATGGCCATTGATAAGGTGAAATTTTTTTTTAAATTTCTTGGGCAAGAAGAATTTTATCCCTAATATACATATACTTGACAAAAATCGATTCATTACTACTAATGATATGAGAAAGTACAAGTTCCAATTTATTTGCTAAAATTTTAGAAATAACATTATAGAACATATTGTAATAGGAGATAAGTCTAAAATCAGTCATAATTAAGGGAATGGGGAACTTAGGGATTAGAGATATAAAATTCGAATTAATTTCCATTAGTAGTTTACCTCGAGTAAAGAAATTTTGAATTTCCTTAGTAACATCACTTCTTATAACATGCCAAGTATTCTTGAAGAAATAAGCATTAAAATCATCTGAATTAGGAGCTTTTTTAGGATTGAAAGAATTTAAAACATCTCTAACTTCTCGGGCCGAAACAAGAGGCATGAGAGAGGTAATCAAATTATATGGGATTCTTCAAGTTATCAAAGTATTTAAGGTATAAAGAACATTAGAATGGTCTATGCTTCTACCTATATATTTTGAAAGAAAATAAGGAAGCTTTCTTAGCTCTCATGAAAAGAATAGGTCCTATAACCATCTCCACTAATAACGGAATGCACGCTCTTTTATCCATTTAACATGAGAGGATTGTTTTAAAAAACTTTCCTAGTTTTCAAGAGCCTTAAATAGAGATTGGAGAGCCTCACTTTCTCATTCTTAAAGAGAGGAACAATTATCATTTACTCTTATCTAGTTTTGGATATTATGAAGATTAGAGGTGCATGTTTTAACCATTTCATTTATATCACCAATATTTATTTTATTAAAAATTTTTTGAGCATTTTTAATAGCCTTAAATTTTGAAATAACACAATACATAGGGTACCTTTAAATGGAGTAGACCAAGCCTATCCATCAACATGCAAAAAATTTTGTTGACAAGCTAAGAAGTTGGAGAATCTAAAAGAAGACGTCATGTTTTTTGTTAAGAGCAAAAAATTAACTCAAAGAGAAAGCTCTAAAATGAAAGGATTATCAACTAGAGAAAAAGACCCTTGGAAAATAGAAATCTAGTGTGAATTTACTAAAGCTTTATTTTTCT
The DNA here is from genome assembly GCA_028565735.1 of Pinacopodium congolense. Lineage (NCBI taxonomy): Eukaryota > Viridiplantae > Streptophyta > Magnoliopsida > Malpighiales > Erythroxylaceae > Pinacopodium > Pinacopodium congolense. Next base: position 5,470 of record JAOXYD010031940.1, on the reverse strand, counting down.
TTTTTGTTATAAAGAGATTTCCTTCAACTTATTTGACCAAGAAAAAATAGGACCACTAACATTTAACTCAAAAATTGCACAATCTTTTATATAATCTTAAAAGCATTCATGCCAGTCATAGATTTATGACTAACAGAAGAGGCCTTATGAGAGAAGAGGATTGAGTTGAAATCACCAGCTAAGAGCCAAGGGTTGTAACTAATGCCAGAATGGATACTCCTTAGAGAATTCCAAAGCATGCATCCATGATTTTAATTATTAGTATCATAGATACAAGTTATAAAGACAGGGACATTATGATTTAGTATCCTAAATATGGAATTTATGATTTAGTAAAATAACTTAAAGATGGAAAAGTTGATCTATTACTATTAAGCTGGTACTAGAGAGGATGTTTAGGTTCCAAGAAATAAAAAAGTCAGCATTAGTTGCAAACAAAATATTACTAGTTACATTCCATTATGTAAAGATGAAATCATTAGTTTTATTAAAAAAGTAAGGGGGTTTAATACGAGTTTTTATTAAACAAACTAAAGACACATTTGTGGTCTTATGAAACTTATTGAAACCTAACTACTTTCTACTATTATTTAATCCTCTAATATTCTAAAAGATTAAAGACATAAAACCTAAAGGAAAAAAAAAAAAGCTCAACAACTAAGTTTTATGTTGAGATGTTCTATTATCTTAAATAGAAAAAATTACATTAGACTGACCTATTATAGGTTTTGAAAGTCCTACATCATTAGATAATCCATCCAAATTAGAATCATAGTGATTTAGGGTATTACTAGCTTCCTCTCGGGTAGGGTCATTGCCAAGAACTTGGCATTCCTCTTGGATCTTTGGGGCGAAGTTAATAGCTTCCTTATTAGTTTGAGTTTTTGTGAATTTTGCACTTCCTTCATCACATTTTGTACAAATTTTTCATTAATAGTATTAGTTTATACTTACTTAAGCTTCTTTTGTTCTTGAGTGGCCATTTGCTCATCTTTTCACATGATAATCTCCTAGCTTGATGTACATTGTTTTCCTTTAAGGACTTAGTTGATGTTTGACTATCTCTATTTGAACCTTTGCCTCCAATTTCCTTCTTGTTGAATGTCATTCCTAGCTTTGACACTATTTCTTGAGTTTCCACTCATAAGCTATTGTGATGTCTCTAAGCAAAGTCTTCCCATCGTCATCACAATTTTCCATCTTGCATTACTATGGCCATTCTTGTTGTATGTCAATTTCTTTACAGATCATAGGATAGTTGATTGTAGACATCTTGGCAGAGTCCATCATCATTCGTTTCCTAGCCACACTTGCAATTATACCCAACCCTTCTGTAGTCCAATATTTTAGAGTAATGTTGTAAATATTTTTCCAGACAGGAGTTCTAGTGATCGATTCTCCATCACTATCATTTACACTCCACCTCTTTAAAAATAGGAGTTTTTCTTAGATATGTCCAAGGCCATTTTCTAATACAGAATGCATAACTTCTTCCAAACTAATTTTAAAAAGAAACTGATTTTTATTCATAAGGAATAATTCCAATAAGCCATAATTCACCCAAACTTTTGAAAGAACATTTTGAACCATTTGGGAAGGCAGGTCACTTACCCAAAAAGAATCCAACAGGCACTCTGGACTGTTTCTTAACTCCTTTGTGAGTAAGATCCTTAGGTGGAAAAATGAAAAGTCGGTCATCTTTGACTTATAGAGGGAATTAAGATAGTGTTGTCTCTGAATAAGAGCCTTGTAAACCCTTGAAAATGGTCGACTTCTAAGTTCAAGGGGGTTAAGGGCTTTATTAGAGGGGTTAGGGTTTCAGGAGCTTACAACTGGAATAGGGTTATGGTGCTGATGGTTCAAAGCCAAAATAGGGTTAAAAGAGGGTAGAGGGGGCCAAAAAAGTAGTGATTTTGAGTAATGTTGTTTTGAGACTTAAGTTAATTGAAAGGAGGAGATGAGGGCTTAAGTAAGATAGGAAGATAGGATTTAGTATAAATCAAAGGGGACGAAGGAAGGTTTTAGGATGTAGGGTTATGAAAGGAGGTGGCCATTTCAAGAAACTTGAGAAGGGAGAAAAAGATTTAGGGTTTTGAAGGAGAAGAAGCGAATTTAGAGAGATAAGAACATGGAAGTTGGATAAAATTTGAAGAGGAGGCTTAGAAGACAAAGATTTAATAATACTATGAAAAATGGTTGAGATGGAGATCGAAAGCTAATGGTTGAAGGACATTAGAATGGAATACGAAGCATTCAACGGTGGAATTATCTATTTCCACTTTCTCTCTCTCATCACCTTCTTACAAATAAGAATGTTCTGCTAACTTTTTTTTATGTGAAGAGTTTTTATAGTCAATGAGTAGGAAGCTTGAGATGAGCATTATAGGTAAGTTAAACTTCTTCCTTGGGTTTCAATTTAAGCAAATGAAGGAATACATCTTCATCAATCAAGTCAAATATACCAACGAATTGCTCAAGCACTTTGGAATAGACTAAGCTAAATCCCTAGGAACCCTTATAAGTGCTTATAAAAAACTAAATAAGGTTGAGGAATGTAAACTAGTAGATGTCAAACATTATCAAAATATAATTGGAATTTTATTATGTTTTATTACTAGTAGACTAGATATAACATTTAGTTTATGTTTATATTCTAGGTTTCAACCATGCCTTAAAGAATTACATCTAATAGCCATTAAATCTATCCTTAGGTCTTTATATGGAGCAATTCATTTAGGCATTCGGTATCCTAGAAACACTTTTAAAGATTTGGTTAGGAATTTGTATGAAAATTATATGGATAATTTTGTTAGATAAGAAGAATGCATCTGGTGCATGTTAGTTTTTAGGGAATGCATTAGTTCCATAGCTTAGTAAGAAACAAAATTTGATTGCTTTATTTATGGAGAAAGTTAAGTATGTTGCATCAAGTAGTTATGGTACACAAATTCTATAGCTTAGGAAAAAATTTAGGGATTATGGCATTGAACTTAGCAAGATACCTATTAGGTGTGATAATACAAGTGCAATTTTTTAAACTAATAATTCCATTAAAAATTTTATGACAAAGAATATACAAATTTAACCTTATTTTATTAAAGATCTAGTGCATAATCATTTGTTTCTATTCTTACTTTTATTCTTAATTCTTTTACCTTTTTGATGATTCAAAAATGGAAAGAATATGAATTTAATATTATGTCTTATTTTGGGGGAGTTTAAATTTTCAATGGATGTATTGCATGGATTTAGAAGAAGTTGTAACTTTCAATCAATTTAAAGATAGTTTGATTAAATTTCATTTTAATAATTATAATGTTTGACATTTGATTGAAACTGTTCCTTAAATTATGATTAATTCATGATGAGTTAGTAAAATTTGATAATTTGAGTGTTTGTAATGAGTGTTGACTTTTTGCATAAGTTTAGTTGAATATTGAGATTTTAGATTAAGTTAGGATGTGTAATTATGGCATTGTTGCAATGTTATGTTTCAAATGTGGCTGTCATGTTGCTTTTGATATTGGATAAAAGGGGACTATTTTCAAATAATTTTTTAATGGTATTAAGTTAAAAAAAGTGGTATTAGGAAGTGAAGCTTTTTGTTTTATTAAGTTAAAAAAGTCGTATTATGAAGTTTGAAACTTTTTTATTTTAAGGTTTGTAATATCACATGGTTGTGTTACCATAAAAAAGGGAGAGATTTTAAATCAAGGAAGGTTCCAGTTAATTTTGATAATGACGAAACATCTTGCTGCTAATAATTTTATTATGTTTGATATTTTAGAAAGGCAAGTGTGTTTAATTAATTTCCAACAGGTGGTTGGAGAGAGGATGCAGTCAATCTTTAGTATAGACGAACCTCTATAAATCCTGGTATTTATATCTTTCCCTATCCTTTTTAATTTTATGCTATTTGGTTTTATTTTAAAATGATTAATTTTTTTAATCTTAGCATAAGCATATCATTCCATCTAGGTTACATTTTGGTTTAGTAATTCATATTGTTAAAAATGTCCTAGAATGCCTAGGTCTTAGAGGAATGAACTTCATTCTTCTAATGGTTGAATGTGCTTTAGGTAAGAACAAAGTGTGAGTCCACCTAGAAAGTACTTTGGTAAGGCTGCAAGAGCCATGGGTTTCTAATGGTAAGCATAGTGACACAGAACTTAAAATTTTTTTTTAGGATAGAGAGAAACACTTTGCAGTGACAGTTTTTTAAGTATAAAAAAGTATCTATTGGGGCAATGAAGGTTTTAACTTATGTTTTAATGATGACAAAACATTATTACTACTAAAGATTTCTTTGTTCTTGATAAATTGAAAATTATACGAATATAAAGTAGTGGAAGGACACAAATCAAAGCCTTAAGTTTTCTTGTATATCTTGTAATTACCATTCTCTTTGTACATTCCAAACCTAATTTTCAGGCTTAAATTTATTTTTCCTTCATTCATGAAGGTCTTAGGAGTGTTATGAATGAATATTTGTTATTTAATTGCATTTCTAGAATAACTTTCAGTTTTACAAGCCAATATACTTAAATCTATTAATTTTTGGGACTATTTCCTATTCAATCTATTTTCTTAACTTTTTAGATGTGTTTTTGTGTGATTGTTTGATTTTTATATGTTTGTTTAAATCCCCAAGAAGTACCAAAATGATTTTTTGATTTGATTTTACTCCTACTTGAGTAGTTTTAGATAACAAGCTAAAAATACTAAGCTATCCAGATTTTTGGTTTTTCTATTTTCATAATAAAAAGTACACATTTAAGAATGATGTATCTTGCCATGGCTTATGCGCAACATTTTAAGATTGATCTTACTGTTTTAACCCCTATTCCTTAAGATTATTTTGATGCTCCTTATTGGAGATGTTTAGAGATATTGTGACACAATAACATGGAACTTCTAGATCCTCAGACTCGGACTTTAGTTAAGCATAGGTTCCTCAATGGTGCTTCAAGTTCTAGTCCTACATTCGACTCTGATGATACATTATGTGAAGAATCTGTGGAGGAAGTTTGGGACAAAGTGCACACACTCCTATCGGAAAATAACAAGAGGACACAAGAATAGCTAGATCAAATGAATGCCCAAATATAAATCGTTTCTTGTCAATAGCATTACCTATCCAAGAAGATCAACAAATCATGGGAGCTACAAGGACTCCGCGTCCCGTCTCCAACCCCATCGTCCCATCCTCTCCATAACTTTTCTTACCCTTTTTTATTTTTTGTTTGTTTCTTGTGTTTATGTATTTTTGTGTTTTATATTGCTCTGTGAATTGGTTTGTTTTGTGGTTTTTTTATTTTTGGTGTTCGTTATGTTTAGTGAGCTTCTTCATACATTAAGGACAATGTGCAATTCATGTGCAGGAAGGTAATTTATGTTTATGTTTGTATAAGTTGTTGTTTGTGTTTCCATCTTTACATGTCATTTAGGATGTATATTAGGTGTGTCAAGT
>JAOXYD010031929.1:0-14103 GCA_028565735.1 Pinacopodium congolense | reverse complement strand
GGTACTAGTCTTAGATTAAGATAATTTAGGACTAGACTTCTTGAACTTTTTACTTATTACCTAAGTCTGAAGCATAACCAAACTTCAGGATAGGGACAATAGAGATAAGTCAGTGTCTTAACCATAGCGCTGCCTTGGTTTAATGAAGAACCTAGATGAAGCATCACTGACCTCTAAATCAATTAAATAATTAACCACTGAGGCTTAACTAAATAATTTACGAAAAGCAATCTGTAGCTCTTTTACAATTGATTGGAATTTTTCTAGGCTTTTAAATTAGTTTTTAGTTATTTATTTTCTTAAATCATAAAGCTGAGTGTTTTCTAGATAATTGTAATATGATTGATCTAGTACTTACATCATATAAACTTACTCATGGGATTGATTACTTAAATATACTTCACTTTATTACTTGATTCAACTGGTACGCTTGCCGAAAAGTTGGTCTTGAATTAATTATTAAATTATGCATTGAAAGATAGATCAATGTGAACTAATTTTATATATGATCAACTGTAATCAGTTAATAATGAGTGGAAGTTAGAGTGTTAGATTAGCAGTTGGTGAGCCGCGACATAACTAGATGAATTTTTAGCTTTATTAGTATATCAAACAAACAAAAATCAAATGTAAATAGCTCAAAATGGTGCTACAACCTAATTGATGAGCATAATATCAAATAGTAAGAGAATAAGAAAGGTAACTTTGATAATCTTTAATATAAATAAAATATGTTTATGAAAGAAATGAACAATTTAATACATGAAAAATTTAGGTTTGCTTTTAGGTAAAGGCTTTACGTTAGTCTTCAGGGGAGAAGGAAGTCTTGGGAGTATGGCTTTAAAGTGTTAGGACATTGTGACTTGAGGCTGTAAGAGAAGAGTGGAGGAAACCGTAAGATGGAGGAGGAAGAATGCTTTAGTATTTAGGGCTTTAAGTCTTTATTTTGGCTATATTATGGCTTTAAGTCTTTAGGGAGGGTGCTAGAGCTTTAGGGAGAGAAAAAGAAGGGATTAGAGGGAAGAACTCAAAGGAGGAAAGGGATGTGTTGGAAGTGATACATAAATATCTATTTATAGAAACTAAAGTGACATTTATGTTATTACAATGCCAAGAATAGTCTTTAACTCTTTTGGCTTTCCCAATGCTTCTTCACATGGCTCCAAACAAGTTATTTTAACCTCCTATATTTTTATTTTGTCTTTGTTTTTTAAATACCCATTTCTAGGCCTACAAAAAAAAAATCATCTTTAGTTTCTTGTTGTAAAACCACTACTTCTTCATTGGATTCTGATGTAGAATTAGACCGGGACTTTAATAATTATTTAATTATGGTAAAGTATTCCTCTTTGGTATTTGTTGCTAATAATAATGCATTGGCTTTAGACTTTTGTTACAAAAAGACTATCTATTCAAGATTTTTTTTCCTTTATTGGAGAGGCATTTCTTGGTAACTACCCCTACACAAATGCTGCTAATGTTTGATTAGTCTTTACAAATTTGTTCCACCACTTTACTTGGAATCTCCTGATCATTGTTAGAACCTTTAATTCTTTCTCTTAACTCATATTTCCATGTTTTTGCCCATGGGGTGAAGAACTTTGATACAAATAACAAAGATAAGGGAAATATGTCTTCATAATCCTTAGGTTGATATTTTTCTTTAAAAATGTTATACCCTTGGTATATTTTTTGAGGAAATATATATGGTATCATTTCGTACCATTTCCACTAATTAACAAACTAGAAGGTGAAATTATATTTATCATACTAATGAAGAAGAATAGTCATCAGTGGTAAGTCACTGAGCTTTAAAGGATGAAAGATTTGAACCATGCATACTAATAATCATAATAACTATTAGTTCAAATGGAAAATTCATTGAAAATCATGCTTCAAAATTTTTAGTTTCCATAACTTTTAGCCCCATTCCATAGGGTGAATAAACATTATGATCTGACATGTTGAGTATGCTAGTGTCATCTTGTCATGCTTTGAAAAATTATCCTTTATCATTATAGATTCTATGTTTTCCCCAATATTTGCTTATAATATGCATATGGCTTTGAAAAATCTATTATATAGTTTTTTCTTAAGAAATGCTTTGCACAATTTCTTTTTCTCTAGAAAACTTTAGGAAATAGACTTTAATACATGTGAGAATTTTTTTATTTTTTTAAAAACCAATTTTTATAAAATTTCTTTTTTTTAGTAATTCCTCATAAAATCTTTTAAAGTTAATGTCAGCTCAGGAGTTCTTTCTAAATGCTTTATCCATTCTTTTAAATAAATCTTCTATGATGAAGGAGAACCTTTGCTTGTGCTTTTTGATGATTTAAAAGGGAATGGAAACTCCTTTTCTTTTTCAAGCATTTCCCACCTTGTCTTTATTTTTTGGACTAATGTTTATGGATTTTGAGAGGTTTTGAAGCTTTCATTCCTTGGGCTTTGTGTTTTTGGATTTTATGACTTTATTTGAGAGGACATAAAGGTGGCCTTTTATCTAAAGATCATGATTTGTATTATAGAAATTCTCTTGTCAAAAAATCAAGAATCAAATTGGACTCAACTTTAATAAATTTCACTTAAAATAGTTTGCCATGCTACAAAATTTTGTTTGAATTTATACTTACAAAAAAAAAATGTTATATGAAAATATGTTCAAATTTTTGTTTAAAGCTATATTTTGAATAGATTTTTATCAAACATCTTTTATAGATTTCTGATCGATACAAAGTAAGAAATTTTTATTTAACAAATCATTTTGAGATTTTATAGTGCATAATAATATATATAATTCTTTTTGTTGTTGAATAATTTGTTTGAACCAAATGTCTGGAACTTTTTTTGAATTATTTTTATCATTTCTGATTTTGTTTGGTATTCCTCCATAACTTTATCAAATGCATCTATCTTAACAATTTCAAATGCATTAGGATTAGGTGGATGAAGGATTTGTATGTTGTTTACTTAGGCATTTTATTTGTTTATTGATTCATCCTAGGGGCCAAGTTCTTTTCCAATCTATTGTGTAAAGGTTTATACAATCTATTCAAATTAGGATAAAAATCCATAAAATAATCTAAGCTTCCTAAAAATCTTTATAGCTATTGGTATCATCATATCATTTTATATATAATATCTTTAAAAACTTATCTTTGTTTGTAATAAACTCAATTTTGACTTTGAAGTAATTTGAAGCAACTAGATCCATTTTTCTTTATCGCATAGATGAAAGCTTTTAACATGCTTTAAGATTTGTTCTATCAAGGAGGAAATTAAAATTCCATCTATATAAATTATACAAAATTTAGAATAATCATCAAAATTTTCATTTATTATTCTTTGGAACTCTAAATCAGGATTCTTTAAATTGGAAGGCATCACATTCCACTCATATTTTTTGAAAGGAATCATAAAAACTATTATATAACTATCCATAGGGAAATCTAGATTTTCCAAAACCTAGATTTCATATTAAATTTTATTAAGAATTGAGCACTACAAATTATTTGAATCAAATCTCTTTTCTTATCAATAGGATACCTAATGTATTTTAAGAGTTTTATTTAAAGACTTAAAATTTATAATTAATCTTGGAACTCCTCCTTCTTTTTCAAAAATTTTTAACATAAAAGCTACATAACTCTAAGAAAATCTCGATGGAAAAATGGGCTTCTTTGTAAACATACCATTTATCTCTTATTTGTAATAACTTTCTATTCCTTATTCATTTAGATATGTCTTGATTTTAGTAGGAATGTTATTTTCATTAAATTTCTTATTAAACCAAAGAAAGTTTCAATTTATATCTTGATGATGAAAAAACATGATTACTACTTATGTCTTCTTGTTTTTTCTTTTTTGTTGATGAATTGAAAAGATACGAATATGAAAGATGTGCAATGGCATACATTAGACCTAAAGGGATATCTTGAGAAAAGGATGCATTAAAAATGAAGGAAGACATCAAAACCAAGAGAATTAAAAAGTAATCGGATTATCTGAGTAATATTTTTATGTAAATCTTATCTCGATAGTTTCAATGCTTTAAGGGCTCACTCATTGATTGCATGACCATTTGAACTTAGGTATATTGCATATAATATCTCACAATCAAGAGGAATTTTGGAGAAGCTTGTTAAAAAACAATCTTGATCATTAGAAAATCTTTGGCTATTTTTAAAATGTATTTGAGTCACATATTGTTGAAAAGAATGGGTTTTAGAACTTTGAATATTTAGGAAAGTATTTGAAAATGATTTCTAGGTGTATTGGTTGATCAATAAAGATTTTTAGTAGAGTAGTATTATGATTTGATGCATATTGGTACACTAGTATAGCTGAGTGGTTGACTAGTATTTGAAATAAGTGAGTGTCAATTTCTATAGTGGTATAACAATGAGTAAATCAACATTTTCAAAAAGTAAAATGACAGGGCATTAGTTAACCAATAACGTTTTTAGTTAATAAATATGAGTGAAAATACTGTCTACTTATGTGACTGGTTGATAGACTGGTTGACTAGTGTTAGTCATTAGTTGGCCATTGTGCCTTATTGATTGAATAGTATGCCAAATTAGTTGATCAATGTGCTTGTCTATGCAATAGTAACTGCTAGTTTTTGTTTTTAACAAGCAAAAAATGTAATTTTTTTAACAAAGAGCAACAACTAGATTAAGTTATTGACTAAATTTTGAGAGATATAAGGCTATAAATACATATTCTAAAGGTTATTGGAAAATTTTTATGAAGTTTAAAGAAAATAACAAGGTTACATGGTCTTGAGAAGCATTAAGGAGTGAAAAGAGTTTGTTAAAAGCTTTCAAAACTAGTGATTGCATTTATTATTGGATTGAGTCCCTATGCATTGATTTCTCCAAAACTAGTGATTTCCATTCTCTTAGCCTTATTTATAATTACAAAATTATTTTTTTACTCAAATTTCCTAAAATAACCCCAAAATTTCTAAATATTTTAAAACTGCCCTAATTTTTGACCTCTCCCTAATGTAGCACTCCCCCAACTCAAACCATAATTAAAGCCTTAAAATTTTCACAAATCACAACATAAACTACAATTACTATAATTCTATCCAAGAAACATATATAATTATCATACATCTCATTTAAACCACAAATTAAACCAAAATTTTCTACTCTTAACAACCAATTAATATAAATTCAGTATCTTCAAAAAAATAATCATTAGTCATAAGAATTCTATTTAAGCATGGATATCCAATGTAAATTTTAGTATAAATTTCATCAATAACCAAATAGTAATCATTAGTCTCAAAACCTGACTGTACAATGCATATATATATATATATATATATCTATATCTATATCAGAAAATGATATCCGCCTATAATAAAATCAATCTATATATAAGCATATCAATCCAAAAGATAACTCTCAAAAGTAAGCATAACATAGTTGAAATCAAACCACTATACAAATGTCATATTACTGGCCCTATCTAATGTCTCAAAACTTAAACACAAGCATTAAGATTATTAGCAATCTTTGGATCTCTTGAAAAATTTAATGGCAAGGGAAGAGCCGCCTTCTTCGTAAGAATCACTTGATTGTACCCTTATATCTCAAATATTAAATAAGGAAAAAAGATAAAATATTAAAAGAAATGCACAAGTCATATTCAGAATGCATAGTCAATATCCAACATCTAAAAAATATTCAATAAATGTATACAATGTTATTGTTATCATCGATTATGTTGTATTACCACATATTGTTTTATTTGAGTCTTGCTTAACCTAGTAAGACTACATCTAATGATTTATCAGCTTATCTCATCCTCATCATCTCAATCATCATTATGTAGATATGAAAAATATTATATATATAAATATATATTATGACACAAGGTATATATATATCGACACAAGATACCTCTTACTCACTCCATTTTGATACCTTATGTAGAACCCCTCTAACTTAAAATAAAATTAAACTACCAAAATCATCATAAAATATACAACTGAACCAAACCTTAAATCACAATTATAATAAATCTATCCAAACCACTTTAAAATACCAATTTATCACAAACACATAACCTAATCACGAATTCAATAAACCTGTCCGGGAAACATATATAATTATCATACAATTCTTCCAATCCATATATTATACCAGAATTCTCCACTCTAAATAACTAATCTATATAAACTTTCAAATCTCTAAAACCACAATCAGTAGTTACAAACATTCTGTCTGAACATGGATATCCAATGCATATTTCAACATAAATCTCATTCATATCCCAAACAGTAATCATTAATCTCAAAACCTATTTGTACAATGCATATATATATATATCCATCTTAGAAAGCAATGTCCACCTATTTCAAATCAATATATATAAATGCATCTCAATCTAAAAGATAACTCTCAAAAAGTAAACCCAACACAGTTGAAATCAACCCACTGCACAAAATATCATCTTGTTGGCCCTACCTAACATCTTAATCTCAATCTCGAACCCTGGGATTATCAATAATCTCTCGATCTCCTGAAAAATATAATGGCAAGAGATGAGCTACATATTGAGTAAGGGTCACCTAATTATACCCTTATATCTTAATAACTCAGTAACTCAAGATAATATGAAACAGAAAGATAAAATTGTAAAGTAAAAGAAAAAATAATATTCAAAATGCATATATATCCTATTTCTTACTCCACTTTCCCTAAATTACCCTAAATCATTTTCTAAAATTACAAAAATAACCTCATCTTGAACCTCCTTTCTCCCTCTCTCTACACTCACATTTCTCTTTATAGTCATTCTTTCCTCTCTCTTTTTCTTCTTTTCTTTCCCTTCTTTTTCTTCTCTAACTCTCAGTTCTCTCCTTCTCTCTCATGCTTCCTCTCTTCTCTTCATCCTTCTTCTTCATTCTTTGCTCACACCTAAGCCCAATTTACAACTTAATTCCCATCTAATATTTTCATTAACTTCACATCTAAATAATTTAATTCATTGTTTAAACAAGAAATCAAAATTAAAAATAACTGAATTTCATAAAAATAGTAAAGAAAACATATGGATAGAGTCTTAATTCACCCCAAACAAAGCTTGCAGTAACTACATAAGCAATTCCTTCACTAAAACCTATAAAACAGCTAAAAAAGAAGAAAATGGATACTTAAAGCGCATGCCAAAAAAAGATAAACGAATTTGTCCATTCCCACCTAAAGAAAAATGAAGCAAGAGGCTAATTTAGTAGGTTTATAGTTTCCTATTCTAACATTTGCTCTCTAGCTATTGTTTTTTTATAGTTTTTGGAAAAGGTGATGGGAACATAAGGACAAAGGGGGGAGCTGTCAATTAGAAAAGAAAAATAAAACGATAGAAGTGGAGGAGGAGTTTGTATAGAGATTTCGAATTTCTGAACTAAAGTGTTTAGCGGTTGGGATTGAAATTTCATGGGTTAGATTTTATGATTTACCACACTCCCCTAACTCAAACCATAATTAAATCCCTAAATTTATCAAAAAACATAACTTAAACCACAATTATTATAAATCTGTCTAAGAAACATATGCAATTAACATACATCTCATTTAAACTAAAAATTAGACCAACGTTTTTCACTCTAAACAACCAATCAATATAAACCTCAATATCTCTAAAACAATAATAATTAGTTATAAGAACTCTGTTTGAGCATAGATATCCAATATAAATTTCAGCATAAATCTCATTAATACCAAACAGTAATCATCAGTCTCAAAACTTGACTGTAATAAGTTACCAAGTCTCATGTTTCTCTAGGGCTCTAATTTCTTCTTTTATAGAATCACACCATTCTTTAATCTCTCAACATCTTCAAAAAAAGTTAATTCTTTTGTAAGTGCAAGCTGACACCTTTCATTCCTTTTTTTTTTAATGTTGATTTCCTCCAAAGAATGCCATTTTCTTAGTGGTGTTGAGGAATCTAAACTTGAAGGATTTGAAGAGTGGAAAGAATGAGAAGATGTAGGAGTTGTGAATTTAAAGGGGTAAATGGACTTGTAAGTGGAGATAAAGAACTGGAGTCACCATTATTAATGTCATGAACTAGAATGAAATCATCATCTACCAAGAAGAAATGTAGATAACCCTGCTCTGTATTCCATTTCCATTCACTTTTCTCATCAAACCCAATATCATGACTAATAAAAAACTTGTTACTCTCATAATTGTAAAAATAATACCCTTTTTGCTTTAGTACTATACTTAATAAAGATGTATTTAACATTATTTTCATCAAGTTTCTATAAATTTAGAAGGAATATGGGCATGAAAGGGATAACCAAAGACTTTTAAGTGTGATATCTTTGGATTACAACCATGTCAAGGTTGAAAAAAGGTTAGATCATTAAATAATTTTGTGGAACTTCAATTGAGAATATGGGTTTCCATGTGCATAGCTTTTTCTCGTAAACATTTAGGCAGGTCTTTTTTGTTTTAACATGCACTTAGCCATGTTTACAAGGCTTCTATCTTTCCTCTCTATAATGCCTTTTTTCTTGGGTGTGTAACTAGTTATCAACTATCTTAAAACTCCAAATTCTTTACATAAACTATCAAATTCATTAAAGACAAATTCCTTACCATGATTTTTCCTCATAACATTCAAAGAATGTCCACTTTGTTTCTGATAACTTTTAAACTTCTTAAAGATTAAAAACACCTCATATTTTTCTTTAGCAAAATAAACCAATATAAATAAGCTAAAATCATAAAAAAATGAAATAAGTGTTGTTATTAAAAGAATGAGTTCTCATTGCCCTGCACACATCTATGTGAATCTATTTAATTAGTTTAGATGCTCTTCTTGCCTTCCCCTTAGAAAAACCTTTTATACATGAAGAATTTGAGTTAATCCATCCATACTAATTAGATAAATATTTCAAACTTTTAAAATTTAAATGTCCATACCTATGATGCTATAACGAATTTTTGTCTTCTAACTAAGCCTTTAAAGCATGCTATTCAACATCAATTGGGAGAGAGAAAATGCTGCTCTTTGATATTGAAACTTTAGACAATATATTCAGTTTGTTTTTATTAGTAAAAATAGCATATAAACACGCTTTGGAAATAAGTATCTCTTATAAACTACCCATATTTAGTAATCAGAGTCTAGATTAGGCACCATAAAGCATAATTTTGATATATTTTGCATCACATGATAAAACTTTTATATGACCTCTTCAATGTAATTCTCCAATAATCCCATCTCCCATCTTTGCTTTTATATTCATAAACCTGTCCAAGCATATGCATGCCTCCAAGTTTGCAATCTTATGATTACCACAATAGTTATCCATATATTTAATATCTAGGCACACGTATTAGCAGTAAAAAAATGCAAGAAACAAACTTTTAGTTTCCTTTTCCTCTTTTTTAATGAATTTAACATGTTTTTCTTTCAATTAATGGAAATTTTCAATATTGACAAATTTATGACAATAATAGCATTGAGGATTACAATTTTCTCCACTTTGATATACCTTTTTATTATAGTGATTATGATTACCAAAACATCCACCATCTCTACTGTCTCTTTTTCCATAGTGATAGTCCATATGACTAGAATGGCCTTCACACTTTGTTTTTTGCTAAAACTATGGTTGTTGCTTAGCCTTTGGGCAACTATAATTTTGTATGAATTCATTCTCTATATTGCCTTAACCTTGATTTTTTAGCTTATTTTCATGTAATTTTAAGGACCTCAAAAACTTATCATTAGGCTTTGAATTCAATGCATTTTTATCTCAATTTAATCCAATTTTAAGGCACATTGCTTCCAATTTGATGTTAAAGTGCTTAATTATATTTATGCAATTTGAACAATGCAAATGGAAGTCAAAAAATGGAGAAAAGATAAAAAAATTCAATAAAAATATCAATCTTTAGGACTAATACAGCAACCTCAACAGCCCGTTGTATTTCTCATCCAAAACTTGTAGTATTGCTCTCGAAGCAGAGGACTTAAACGACAATTTCATAGCCATTATATGCCTTTTAAGTGTTGTTTTAGTCCCTAAATATAGCTGGATCTCACTTCTCCACTTGCTGCAACTTACTCCACTTGCATCTAACTTATAGCAGAGACACAGAAATCAATTTTAAAGCAATTAACTCAAATTTAAATATCCAGTTCTCTCGTCTTTAGCTAGTTTTTAGGTTTTTCTTTTCTTTTTCTTTTCTAGGCTTTGGATCTTGTATTTTCAAGTTATTTTAATGATTCTCATGAGTTGTTTAAAGTCATTAAAGGTTGCCTAACACTTTGTATCATCATTTGGTGAAATATAAACCCTTCTTTCCCTTATTTCATCTCTTTTGTTCATATATATGCAAGAACATGGGTTATTTTGTTTCAATCCAAAATTTCTTGTTTATTTTTGATGTTTTAAGCTAAATCTTAGCTAGGGACATGTTCTTGAATGCCTTGAGTGAGTTTATAACACATGGTTGGATGATAATCTTTGCTTATGTGATATCTTAAAGCATATCTCAACTTTATCACTTAGGATATGAGTTTAGATTAATAAGTAGAGGACCAATCACTTAATTCATTGTAAAAATCACTAAATAACATGATTTTAATCAATACATGACCATTGATTGGTTATATTATGAGGGTACTAAAATTGAATATGGTTTTTAGTATTAGAAACTTTTTGATCTTTAAGCCTACTTCTTACTGATTTATGAGTTGACCAAACTATGAACTTAGAAAAGTTAGAGAAAAGGAAATGATTTGACCATAGTTTTGTCTTGATTTAGTGAAGGCCCTAGATTAGAAATTCCAATCCATTTCATAACTCACTTAAGTCATTTTAGGCCTAGTCCTTAGCAAATTAGTCATTTGATAATCCTTGGATAATTTGGAATGCAATTGCAAAGTTGAAAGTTTTTAAGTTTGTTTTAGTTTATCTAACCTTTAGTTTTAAGCCTTGAGTTCCCTTAGATAATTATAATCCAATTGCCTTAGTATTCATAAAAATCAATTCCCTATAGGTTCAACATTCCAGAGTCTTAAATATACTTTACTTTATTACTTGCAACTGGTATACTGTCGTTATATTGATTTGGATTTGAATCGGATTTACATGTGAATTTATTAATTAATTTGAGGATAATTAGTAATACCAAATCAACGCAACACTCATCAATTGTCAATATACTTAGATATTTTGAATCTTCAATAGTAACCATATAATAATCAAATCTCTTAGGTAATCTCCTTTGTATGTTCTCAATAATCTTCTGGTTAGATAAAGTCTCACTATATTTTCTAATTTGATTAACAATCTTCGTCAAATTAAACAATAGGCATCAATATAATCATTTTATTTCATAAAATAACTCTTAAATTGTCTTCTAAGTGTTTGTGGTATGACGATGAAGATTTTTATTGTCCTTTGAAGCCCTTTTTAGAGTATGTCCTATGACTTTTTGGATTTTTTGTGGCTAAAATTCTAAGAAATATGTTATCATCAATTACTTGATATATGAAGAAAAGTTCTTTGGCATGTTTCAAAACCTCTACTAAAACATTGACTTCAACAAAACATCTATCTATCAACTAATATAAATATTGAAAGATAAATAAAGTCTTCATCTTCATGTTTCAATTCTTGTATTGAATGCTTTTGAAGATTGGAATTATGGATATTAAACATTTAAGTTTACTATATTTATAGCTTGCCTATGGTTTGATATTGGATGATAATTATGATCTATCAACAAAACAATCTTCTCTCATCTACAAAATAAAATAAGGAGGTAAAAAACCTTATAGAAAATTCAAAAAACAAGTTATAGGCAAGAGTAATATAAGCTCAATATCATATTCTTTTTTAATATTATAATCCATTAAATACATATCAAATACCAACATAATTCCTTAATATCTACCATTAAAAGATCATTGAAAATAGGGAGATACTAATTGCTTAAATCTATCACCATAACAAACTAGTAAATTCTATAGTGACTACAATAAGAACAAAAAAAAAATGATGTTATTAAAGGATCATCATTTGTCTTTCTTATTCTTTTCATTGATATTAATTTATATAATTACACTTCTATTAAGACAATTCATTATAGTATAGAGTTTCCATGTTTATAGCATCTTGATCTTTTCTTCTTTACATTTATTTTAAATTTATTAATAAAAAATAGTTTAACTACTTTAAAAAATTTCATGGATAAAATAGAAGTAATTGTTTGATCAAACATGGATAATCAATTCTTTTGTTACTAAAAAATGATAATGTGAAAGGATTTTTTAGTCATAGGACATTAAATAGAAAATAATTAACAACCAATGTCATAACTGTTAGGTGAACAAAATGAAAATGTTCAAACCCCTACAGGTGTAAGTTGAAGATAAACTTTATCAACAATTAGTAATTATGACTCCTTCCATATGATTATTTGTTAATATATTTTTTGTGATATAAATTTTCAAAGGAATGGTATTGCTCAAAGTATTAAATCTTAAAAGTGAATAACTATAAATCAATAGACTTAATCAAAGTGGTGTCTCCCAGTCTGTAAAATTTTGTCATAATCGAGAACATTTGTCATGCTACCACCATCATTTGGCTTGCCATGTGCATTAGGTCCTTTCTTTACATAAAAATGAGATATCCATTATCTAACCAAATTTATTTACCTTTTTAATAACTCACCATTGTCTCCTTGTTAACAATCCATCATTGTTCAACATTTTTATGTTTTTCATGGCATATCCATTATCCATCTAACTTTATTTTTCTATTATTATTGTCTAATTGTTTTTTATGGCCTATCATTGTTCAACATTTTTACATTTTTCGTGGCACATCCATTATCCAACCAAATTTATATTCCTTTCATCATTCAATTATTACTGATAATCTATCATTACTCAGTATTTTTCATGGCATATTCATTGTCTATCTAATCTTATTTTTGTTTATCACAATTAATCATTGTCCAGTTATTGATGACAATCCATTATTGTTTAAAATTTTTATATATTTTTTCATGACATTTCTATTATCAAGACCAATTCATCTTCATTTTTTAGAGTTTGTTATTGTTCGAATGCTATTTCAATTTCCATAATCAACTTTGTCGTTATTATTTTGATTTGATCGTTTTTCCTATTATTCCTTTATCAAGGGTTAATATCTTTGAGTAATCGATCAAAATCATTATGTTATCCTTTAGTCCATTATTATAAAAGTTCGATAACTTTTTTGATGTTTTCAAATTTTACATAAGAGGGATAAATAAAAGAGGGCCGTTGTTAACATTTGATTTTGCCTAATTTATTTCAATCAAATTTCCATATATTTAATCTAAATATTTCATATTTCATATTTCAATTTTATTATTTTTTCTATAATTTATTGTAAATAAATAAATAAGAAAAAGAAAATTTGGTAACAATAAATTTAATTTTGAATTTGTTTTATTTTTTTATCAACATCTTTCATTTATATTTTAAAGATACCTCTTGAAGTAATTACATTGAAAATATTATATTATGTTAAACCAAAATACCAAAGTCAATTAAGCTTGTTTAAATTTTTTTTACAATTTTTATAAATCTACAATTGTAAGGAAATCAGGAGCAATCTAATCGCACAGTGGAAGCAAAATAATACAAAAAAAATTTATGTTCTTCGATTTCCTATAAAGCCAAGATCTCGATATTCCATAACAAGATTAAATCGCAAAAAAGTAATAAAGTATGAATCTAAATTTATACCTTCTTTTGAAACTTGTTCGATGCCTTCATCTTCTCATATCCATCTTGAAAAATCACTTGAGCTGCACATGTGTCCGGCCTCTAACGGTGTCCACAGCTTATTAGAAGAGAACTCAAAAACATTAGAAGAGAACTCAAAAACATTTTTGAGAGGAAGTAGAGTCGTGCTAGCAACCCTAGGGTTGCCTCCTTATATAGTGAAAAAATCATATTTTTCCTTATATTAAAATTAAACAAAAAAAATCATAATTAAAGTCTAACTTTAATTATAATTATAATTTAATTTTAATTTAATCAAATATCTTATATTTGAACTT
>JAOXYD010031918.1:0-14104 GCA_028565735.1 Pinacopodium congolense | reverse complement strand
AAAATCTATAAAAAAACACTCTAATACAGCACAGAAATCAAGACAGACAACACAAAAAACTATAAAGATACACAAAACTCAATACAAAAATATAACATCCACATCCAAAAACTATAACCAAAAGCTTTATCAAACGGCCCCAACATCTATGTTGTAAAATATATATGTAGATGTTTATGTGTACAACCCAGTTATCGATTATCTTTTAAAAATTTTTAACTTAGTGACCAAGTTAAATTTTTAAAAAGTTTTCAATTTAATAACCAATCTTTTAATAAGTGATTAGATACACTAATATTTTATTTAAAAGTTTTGTATAATAATTTATATATTTAGTTAACAAATATTTAGTCATATATTAAACTCTCTTTTAAAGAATATCAAAGATTTAAATTTAATTAATCTTTGACCTGAAAGAAATAATTATAAATAAATCTTTAAAATTAAATATATAATAGACAGAAAATATTTTGTATAAATAAATTTAGATTTTAAGATATATTACTTATTTATAATAAAAATAGATATAAATATTAAAAAAGACTTATTCTTTCAAAAACATTGAAAAAATGATTTCACTATACAAATCTTTAAAATTTTTATCAGTATAAGGCTACAAAACTATTATGTAAAACTTCATCTTTCCATCTTTTTACATAATAGTTATGATATTATTCATTAGTATCTTAAAAAGGTAAAATAAATATAATTAAAAAAATAATGTAATTTGTAATGATTAAGAATTTATATTAGGTATGATACAATAATGAAATTATTTTCTGAATGCTAAAATATTATTTATTTATCATATCTAGATTTTCCATAAAAAATATACTTAGTTTAAAGAATATATTTTATTATAATTAATTTAATGCTAAAGAATTGATGTGACTTGTTAAAATTTAAAAGTAAAATTTTTTAAATAAATAAATATAAATTAACCTTCCCATTTCAAAAAGTAAATTCTCTTTGGCTTAATATTAGCTAATAATAATTAATATATTTAATCATTTGCTAAGAAGTTGGTCACTAAACTTAAAACCTTTAAAAATCATACAGTGAAATGAAATTTTTTTAAAAAAATTAGTCTTTAAATTAAAAACTTTAAAGTTTGATCAATATTTGGGCTATATTTGTAAGCAAACCTCATGTGCATCTTTTGCTATATAGACCTACATGTGTCAGGTTTTCGTTAACTATATCAACGAAAAATTAATAGAATTTATCTTTTAAATTGAATCTAACAAGTTTTAAAAATGTGATAATTAAATTGAAAACTTTAAAAGTTAGATATTAAAATAAAAAAATTTTAAAAAGTTAGTCACTAGTGATCTATTATTAAAAAAAAAAATCTTACAATTATTAAGAACAAATTAAATCAAATCAAATCAGACAGTTTCATTTCTCAATCTTTCTAAGTTTCTCTTACAAAATCTAGACGTCGAAAAGATTGGTCATTCACAGCAGATTCCTCCGTATAACACCGTTCAATTGGTAGCCCATCCAGGCCCATAGTTTCAGGGACCAATGCACAGTAATGGTCAAAGCACTCACTACTGATCGACTCTAATTTGGCAGGCAAAGGTGGGTCAATGCAGGCCCTGTTCTACTGTCATCTGGGGTCATCAGTAAGATTGAGCCATGCGTGGAACAAATTCTGATCACACAATTGAAGAATTCTTTAATATCAGAACAAAACTTTAACATGATGCCATAGGCATCCCATGTTGCTCCCATCTTGATTACTGTAAGTACTTATCCCTGCATGTAGACCCCTTACTTTTGCATGTTTTTTTCCTTAATTCTTGTTCTCTTCAATCCTTCTTCTAGCTGAGAATCTTTTTCCAAGCTTCCAATGGTAACTAAGAACAATTCTTTGTTTCTTCATGGTTTGGCACCCTAAAACTTGGGGGTTATTTGGTAGAGTTTAAGTTTTTTGTTTTAATTTTTAACACAAAAATCGAAAAAGACAACACATTAATATAACACAGAAATCGAGAATAAAACACAAAAATCAATACAAATATATCAAAATTACAACTAAAAATCACAAATTACAGCAATGCCAAACGACCCTTTGAACTACTAATATTTGTTTCAACAATTTTTTACATGTTAAGGAAAAGAATGGGTATGGAGTTTTATAAAAAATATAAATTTACATGGTATATTACATAATTATCCATGCTTCTTTTGAATAATAATGGTCTTGATCCTAACTATAACATAACTATTTCAAACCACCATTAATCTTATTGCAGACTATAACAACAATACATAAAGATAATAACAATATCATTAAAGAATAATCTATACTGCAAGTCATATAATAATATAATATTAAAATCAGTCAATTATGAAACGTCGGTCGTATAGTCAGTTCTGTTTAATAAATACTATCGTTCAATCTTCTATATATTAGGCTGAACCATAACAGATTTCAATCAAAATGGAAGGATAGTGATTCCAAGAAAAAGAGGAAGGGCCAAGTCAAGTCCATATTCCCATCTCTAAAGCATTCCTATTTGGAATTTAGTTTGTTTGATCTATAGCTCAGTTTTATGAAAATTTTTATCTATTTTAACTCGTGTAAAAAGAGCAAAAAGGTCCAAACTTCGAAGTTTTTAGTGCAACTAATAATTATGTGAATGGTGAAGGGAAGTGGGGTGGGGAAGGAAGTGGTCAGAAGTGAAATGACATGGGAAATGAAATGAATGCATTGGACAGACATGACATTGACGTTTCAGATTCTAAGTGTCAGAATTTGTGTGCCTGTAGATTTGCAGACCCAACAGCTGCTGTTTTTCTCTATGAATATCATATGCTTCAAGAAAATAATAATAATAATAATAGAAACATTCCCCGTAACACGCTTCCCAGGTTGAAATATACTACTACTATCAACACCTCACGCTTTCAGATCCCGAGGACATTCAATGATTACTCATTTACAGCACTTATCCCTCTATTTTTGATCCTTTTTTTTTTGTTGTTTACATTTTAAAGTTAGAAAAAACACTACTTCAAAGCATTTTATTTTGTTTATACTTACATTAAAATTGTTAATGCCTTAAATTTACAATTTTAAAGAATACTCTCTTTAATCTGTAGACGCAGGTCTTATTTTTAAAAGCTAAATCTCATAAATTTTGTGTATTTTTTCTTTTTTCTTATATTTTTATTTCTACAATTTGTATTGCAAAAACTATATCAACGAGTCAAGACTAGATGGAGTTAACTTATTATATATGTACGATCCCTCATAGGTTGAAGGAGCAAATCCCATCTAAGATGGATCATAGGAGAGATTATGAAGATTACCCTTTATCATACTTTATTAAAAAATACACAAGAGAAATTAAAGAGTAGAGAAGAAATAAATAAGAACACACAGATCTTAACGAAGTTTGGAGGCTTATTACTTCTTACGTCATCGAGATTAGAGCGATTTTGATTCTTTGTTTCTCACACGAAATAATAGATTACGCCAAGTTTTATAAAATCCTAAACTCATATGATACATTAATTACATAATTATTTCCGCTTTTTATGAATTACAATAGTCCTTAAAACTCGACTACAATAATGTCATTCAATGTTGTCGTTGAACTTCTATTTTCGCTTAGAACTACAATAGCGACTCATAAGGTACTCCACTCCACTCCAATATCTACCCAACTTACGGGTACATATAAATCACATATACAACACACTCAATAACCACCAAGAATGGCAGGAGAGGTTTTGCTTTAAAGGGAAAGTTAATTACAAGTTGTATGTATC
This sequence comes from Pinacopodium congolense, assembly GCA_028565735.1. Lineage (NCBI taxonomy): Eukaryota > Viridiplantae > Streptophyta > Magnoliopsida > Malpighiales > Erythroxylaceae > Pinacopodium > Pinacopodium congolense. The sequence goes on along the minus strand of JAOXYD010031918.1, from coordinate 10,321 downwards.
TATACCTTTTCGATATTTTCCAGGGGGAAATTCTGTGACAGTAACAGGAAACTTTGACCATGTATTGCTTTATTAGTCAAATGTTCAATGAAATAAGAAACTGAAGCAATTCACCAACTGTAAAAGCGCTTGCTATATCTTTACTTCTTTTGCTGAGGATGATTCTGAGATAGAGTTGCAACAAAAATGTGGTCCATGAAATTCCCTTTTCAAATGGGTCATGGACTCATAGATGATAAGCGGTAGACAAACCAACTCTTTTCTTAGATATCATCTACTTTTGAAAGAGAAAGGGAATAAGTTTCATAGACATATCAGAGGAAATAGGATTGCCAAGTTTTCTCGTTTAAAGCTACAGAAGCTTTATTCTTGCGCAGCTACCTTTCCAGGTAAGTAAAGAAGCAATTTGATGGTAATATTTCACTTCATAATACATCACACTTTCCTCTCTTTAATATCTCAAATTTTTTATCTTGGCACCAAGAATTTTATATATTATAGTGTTATCCAAAAAGTTGTTTAGATGTAAATGTCTGTATGTCTGTCTATTTATATATATCTAATATAACTTCAATGGGACCAATAGTGGTTCTAAGCTAGATTTTAGGGAACATCAAAACAAAGAAATGCATCACTAATTTTAAAAAAAAGTATAGAAAGCAAGCATTATGATTGAAAAAAAAAATGAGGCAGAGAATTTAGAAAGATCTTGAAATTTAAACAACAATTTTTTTAAATATAAAATACTTTAAGAAGTGCTGAAGAAGTTCCATGTTTTATATGCATCATTGGTAATAACTAAAGTAATATAGTTTAATTCTTCTTGTGTAAATTCCAATCTTAAATTCTCTTGGAATTTTTTTGTTGAACACGAACTTGCACTAGAACAATATTCATTCTTTTTTTACAAAGTATGAGCAAAGTTGTCATCTTTTCTTTTTATTCCTTAATCATTTTGTTGTATTTTCGGAATCTTTTAGGTCTCGTAGTGTTGAAGAAAGAATTGCTTACAATGAGATGTTGGGAATGAGGCGAAAATAAGACAACACCAGTGGACATAGAATCAAATGAAAGTTCCTCTTGTCTGGAATATGATCAGTTTATCAAGCAAGCTAGCTCGAAGCTTTAATATGTATGAGGTAAAGGGTCAATTCCAAGCCAAAAAAAGAAAATTATTCCGACATTGAATGCAACTGTTCTTTATTTCTGTTTTTTACTTCTCAATCTTGTTTAAGAATGTAATTTTGACAACTAGACAGTAACAGACATCCTTTGATACTTCACAACAGTAGACATAAATCTAAGGTAGTCTGAGTTGATCATAATAGTTCATATGTCAACTTTTTTTCAGAATGAATATTCCATCTTTCGAGGTATCTGCCTAGTTTGGCCATGGATTTAAATCTAGGACAGCAATCATAGTTTTAAATTGCGGTTTACAGGTGCAATTACAATTACAATATTCCTATTACGTTTTGGATTGTGATCACAATCAATTAAAATTGTGACCTTACATCTTTATTGTACCCATCGACTGTATAACCTGTAATCTGCAATTTAAAACTTTGGTAACATTATTTTGAGTAACAAATCAATCTAGTAAAAAGTTCTAACACCATTATAAATTCGATTTTATACATTGGTTATGTTTATCAATAGCATATGAAGGTTAGGTAATTTCTTATTTCCAATGCTCATATTTTCTCCTATTATACGTTTGATTGCTAATCAAAAGTTGTTTTATTTCTTGTCATCAACGTGAAAAATGCAATTCACTAAAATCTTCTATTATCCACTTCACCACTTTTTCCTGTATCAATTAATTTTAGTCGATCACAAAATTTGTTGCGAATTTTCTCTGAATGAACTTAACATGGATGCCAATCACACTCGGAATAAGTGCATATCTTTATCCTCTAGTAATAGTATTATCAATAGGGTTTCATAATTCTTTCTCATAATTAATCAATAAAACAGCCACTGCAATTTCAAAATCGATTGAAATGATCCTGAAGATTTGTTTAATGTAAAAGAAGATGATAATTTATTTTGGTGGCTAATCTTGATGGAGAAATTGGAGAGGGATGGAGAAATGGTTGATTGCTTTTTTTTTTTATTAACTTAAAACTAACATACAAAGAATCTTTTTAACAGATTTTACTTAACAAACTTACGCAACTAAAAGGAAATATTATTGACACTATTGCCTACAAATTAAAAAAAAAAGAATTTAGGAATTAAAAAAAGATAACCAAAAGACCAAGTCTAAAGACAATTGCAAATTTAAACCATTCTTCAATACTTGCCCTTAATTCCAAGTTGCCAAAAGTTTCAAACATGCACGTCTTTTTATATTTCTTCAAAATTTTTAGGTACTTTTCTTCATTATATAATGCACTTTTAATGATAATAATCAATATTTATTGCTATATATGTGGCTCATATATTAGTAAAGGAGCAGGTGTTGGAGCGGATTACCCCTCTTGAGTGTTTTATTGGGATATGACAAGATAGGTTGGAGGTGTGGAGTTAATGCCCCCGCGGTATGGTATAATATTGACAGATTTAGGAGCCGTCCATATGGATAACGTAACAATTGACAACGTGAATTCTATTGTAACTGTATTGTATGTTTTAGGATTTTATATGAAAACTTAATGTAGCATATTCGTACAAGTTGAATAATATGAAAAACTATTTCACTCCCGGAGACATAGGAAATCACAAGGTTTTTTGAACTTCGTTAACAAATTATGTGTTCTTTTTTCTTCCTCTTTAAATTTTTGTTGTTTATTTCTCAACATTTATTAATGCAACTCTCACTAACTTTTAATTGTTGGAGCAATTCTCTCGCTCTTAAATTTTTTTTCTTAATTTATTTCTCACCACTAATTCAAAAGATATTTTTTTGTTCAGTCATCTTCATCACATTTTTATGTTTTTCATTTTAAAGTTTACAATATTTTGTAGATGCTCAAATATTTTACACTTGAAACGTTGTGTTTTTCTTGTGTCAATAAGTTTTCTCTTTATGACCAATCTTCTTGCAATAGACGAATTGAAGAATTTTTTCTTTTTTCTTTGAAGATGAAATCTTGGCTAAACAAACTTCCTCTATTATTTTCCTTCTTTCCTCATAATTCTTCTTTACTCCTAAGTTTGCAAAGCACTAACAAGGTTATTTGACTGATATCTCTTGAATCTTTAAAAGATGAAATGTTTAACTTAAATCTTTTAGGTAGACTGGCAAGTACTCTCTTTCCAATCCTATTGTTAGGTAACTCTTCTCCCATTACTTTGATCTTGTTTACCACTGTCATCAGCCTGTTAGAGTACTCTTGTACGGTCTCCTTTTCTTTCATGCTTAGAATCTCAAAATCTTTTCTAAAATTTAACACTTATATCCACCTTATTCTATCATTGCCTTAATAGGTTTTCTTCACCACATCCCAAGTTTTCTTAACTATTTCACAAGCCATACTCTTTATTAAAATCGATTTTTAGACAACAATAAGAATTAAAGACAATTTTTTTAAGCTTGAACTTTTTCTTCTTCGTCTGCATGAACTTTGATTTGATTGAGTATTAGATTGTTTCCTAGAGGTGATATTCACCTTTCATTTCCAACTCGTAGCCACAAACCAAGACCTTTCGAGTGAATTTTCATCTTGATAGGCCAAATTGGATAATTTTCACCAATAAAAACTATGGATAAGAGAGTTGATCTATTATTGGTAAATGTGAGGGTTTAAAGTTTGAGTTTTTAGGGGCTTTGGAGAGAAAGTCTTGATAATGTCCTCTCATGGTCATTCACAAGTCTTTTATGATCTATGCAAGCTTTGATACCAAAGAAATTTGAAAAGGGAGGGAAAAATGACTTATTGCATTTTTTATTAATTTAAAAATGACATATAAAGAAGCTTTTAAATAATCTTTACATAATAAGGTTACACAATTAAAAAGGAGAGATTATTGGTACTATTGCTTACAAAATCAAAACAGAAAAATAGAAATTTTAAAAACAAAAAAAAAATAACAAAAAAATCAAGTTTAAAGATAGCTGCAAATTTGAATAGTTCTTCAACAAACGTTGCTCTTATTGTTCATACAGTCATAGCTTTTCAAGTGGAGGAAATTTCAGCAGAAAAAATCTAACTTGATTCCATTTGAAGTATAAACTATAGATGAAAAAATAAAAACTAATTATCAAACCAAATTTTAGTTTGGATTATAATTCAATACTCTTTTATCTTTACTTGCAAGGTGCAGAGTTCATGCAAGATGACACAAACAAAATGAAGCTTAGTTCAATTTTAAGTAAATATGATAACATCTGATACATTGAAGAAGAAGAAGAAGTAGATAGATTTTATGTCCTTAAGAACACAATGAAGAAAGCTTTGTCCACCATGAAATTGGTCTTGAGAAATCAAAACCCTCATTCCATTTGTTCAGTATAACAGTCGTCGACATTAGATGCTTCTCAGAGGCCTGCATGGCTTCATATGCCCAAGGAATGAGTTTGGGTAAGAAACTAACGATTCTAACTAAATTCATTACATATTTCTTGTTCCTGATTATCTATATGTATTGAACTACTTACTTATATTGTCCAGTTTTAGCTTGGTTGCTGTTCTCCAACATCAATCCGAAATGAATGTGAGGGAAGTGAGCCCACTAGGAATCCAAAATTTCAAAATTTGATCAATACCCACATAGAATCTCGATATGATATCATTGAAAAAATAAAATTCAATGCTTTTTGATAAGATTGTAAGAATCATCTTAGTAATGTTCTTCACTCACGTTCTTTGCAGCAGTACTGAATGCTTCTCTGTGGCTGATATCAGGATTGTTGGCCTTGATCCTCTGAATCTCCTCCCTGTATTGGCATAGAATTTTGTTCCAGAAAAGAAAAGGAAAAGAAAAGTGTCATAAAGCGAAAGAAAAAATTAAAATTTCAAGAGAATTGCTCGATTCAGTACTTTATGAACTGATTATATGCAGAAGGTACTCGCTGCCTCTTCTCGGGAGCTGAAAAATGGAAAATAACAACACATCATATCTTATACATACACAAGAAATGAAATGAAAAACTTACTTACATATCATGTAACCAACGAATAAAAGTTAAAAGAAAAAGCTGGTGCTGCATATAAACATGGACAGGAAGAAGACAAAAGACGCTGATGAGTGAAGAGAGATTCGTGTGATTATTAAAACTCACGGCGGTTCACAACCGTTTCTTTCGGGATAATGTTGCCCGAGGGTCGCATTGAGGTGAACTTGCTGCTGCATTTTGATGATGAGCCGAAGTGATCAGTTCTGTATTCAGGGGAGCTATAGTTGGCTGCCTGTAAAGAAGAAAAAACACGGAAGATAGATGATTAAGATACTCATTTTACGGAGGAAAATTCATTGCAACTTGAGGGTTTGCATTAGTTTTTATTTACTATATCAGAAAATAAGCCCTAGACATCAGTAGGCCTTAAAAGGATAGAGACTGTTATGGCCGCCAAAATCAGCTTGTGTCCATGGAATCTACGAAAAAGTGAATAACAATAGGTTTGTTTTTGCTAGATTTTCAGTTCTGAGAATACCGAACAGAGAAATGAGCCTCAAATGCTTTGAAAGGCTCGATCCCTAAGAAAAAAGGACAGATCTTGAACATGAAGGGCTTGGATTTCCTCAAAAGAAGCGAATGGTTTGTAGGTAAGCCCTAGATTTTAGAAGCTACATCTGTATCTGAGAGCAACAACGCCCCCTAGAAATAAGCTGAACCTTATAGCCAACCGACCAACATCACCTGAGCATCTTGCCATGAAAGTGACTGAAATGCAGCTGCCATGTTCACGGACCACAGATTGGTGCAGTGCCCACATCGGACGGTCACGATATCAAGCAAGCTGCTGCATGGGACACTCACCTGCAAATTTCCATTCAATGTGTCAAATTCATAGATTTCCACTCCTTGTTGGATCCATAAGCAATAAACTAGTTCAAATAATGAAAAAGTACCAATCTTTTTACATTCAAGGGTCATATACTGCTATATATATGTCTAGCAATGGCACTGAGAAAGAAGATAAGGAAATAGCTAAACAAGGAAAAAGAAAATCTTCTTAGAAAGTTTCAATGCATGGCGAAGGTAGATTTAAGTAAGTGGGTATTGAATAAATCTGCAAAATTTTGCTGAGGAAGGAGTGGGTTATTGTATGACCACAGCACTAGATCAGAAGTGCATAGTGTCACCCAAGTTGAGATCTTCCATTAACTTTCAGGAAGAAAATAGCTGAAAAAACTTTCTTTCTGTGGTTATAAGCAATCTAGTTGCAGAAAAGCAATATTTTATCAAAAGAAATATAAGCTAGAGAGAGCTGAAAGAGGAAAAAATCAAGAGGATAAGGAGTTGTCTTCATCAGTTAATCAACAAATATATTGTTTGAACTTAAATGTCACATTCTCAGGACCTTAAGATATGACTTTTCCATTGACTGCAAAAGGAGAAGGAAAAGAAAAGGTCCAACAATGGATACCAGACTAAAGCTGCTAACAGAAAAAAGAAACCCCAGAAAGAAAATTTGCAGATACACATATATTGGTCAAGTTTGTACATAACATATCCAGAGAGCCTGATGATCACTGAGAGCCAGTTTTACAGGTCGCAGCTTTTTATCATCAGGATCTAATATGTATATGTTTGTATGTATGATACTTTAGATTACTGTAACAGGTGGCTGGGAAGAACTAAAAAAGATAGCAGATCCCATCAAAGAAGAGAGATCATAAGATACCGCAAGAACAATATTGCAGAAGTTGCAAGGGATGTAGCAGAGTTGCTCAGGCACAGCATCGACGCAGCTGGACATGTCTTTCAAGCAAATAAATCCAACCTTAGTTTTCCAAGGAAGAAGAGGAAGCAAGTGAAACAAAGCAAAAGCTTGATATTCTCTCTAAGACAACTCTCTATTGGTATTGTATCACAACAGTGAACATGGATGGCCCATTTATAGGAGAATTCACCGGAAGAAAAAGAGCTTACTTTACAGTAGTAAAGGAAGGGATATAGAGGAGGAATTGGTGGTGGTGGAGGAGAAGGAAGAGGAGGAGGAGGAATCAGGCAATTAAAGCCAATACCCAATTGCTATTATTAGCTCCAGAGTCCAAATATCAAGAGAATACAAATGAAAAAAGAAGAAAGTATTGTATACACAAAGAAAATAATAGTATTAAGCTATCTGCTGTCAAAAAATTACTACTGTGACTGTGAAAAGGCAAGCAAAAAGGGAAAACCAAAACAAATTAGACCAATGAGGGTTAGGGTTTTTAGGATGTATGATGGATACAAATATAATGGCATGTTAATATACATAAATATGTGTATATATGTGTGAAGGTATAGTCTGTTTCAGTTCAGAGAAGATAAAGTCTTTGAATAGCTTAGGTGGTGTAATTATTTAGGTGAATGTGACCACTCCTTATCAACCCTACTTCTGCTTCCCTACAGCGGACGAGGGGGGCGATAAATTTCATTTACATTCTTTCTTCAGTAATTTATTTATTGATTATATGGTATATAAAAACATTTGAGTACTTTCATAAAAGAATATTGGTTTACATACCATATAATATAATTAAGATATTTAAAGATATTTAATTCTTTACAAAATAGTAGCTAAAGATGATTACAAATGTTTTTTTGTTATAACTATACGTTTAATTAAAACTAGTTTTATTCTTGGTCAACTTGAATCTGGTTGCTATTGTTAGGGAAAAAAAGGCCATTAATTTGTGACGTTTAATTACATTTTTATCGGGAAATTTTTTTAATAAAAAAGTTGACTTGTTGCGAACAAAACATTAATGGAAATAAGATCTTATTGAAAATTAAGAGTTAATGATTCGATAATTGAAGTAGTAATAGCTTATAATGATTTCCTAACTTGATCTGATGTCTAATGTAATTATTTATTATTTATTAACGCATTACTTTTTAGTACTAATTGCAATCAATTCTAGGGTTTATAGAATTGTAAGTAATCCAAAATCTACCATATACAAATTGGGAATAATGTGATTGGCAAGGAAGGCCGAATTGAAGCAAGCATTTTTGGAGTTAAAGAATCAAAGTGGTGGTCCAGGTGTAGAAATAAATGTCTTGAGAAACACAATTATTGGTTTGGTGAATTATCAATTTTAAGGAAAAAAATCCTATCCTTTTCTCTTTTTTTGTTTTTTTTGGGAAAGTGAAAACATTAAAAATAGGGTATATTGGCATTACAAATATATTTATCTATACATAAAAAATGCATTGAGATCATAATTAGGTTTGCTTTCTGCAATTGAATGCAATTGCAACCATTTCAGCTAAATAATTAAAGTAAGAAATAACATTTAATATGAACCTAAAGGGATGTTTGGAATGATTCTATTTTTTGTTTTAGTTTTCAGTTCTTCTAAATATAAAAATCGAAAAAATAGTAAATTAATATAGTATAGAAATCGAGAAAAAATAGTAAAGAAAAAAATTAAAATTAACAATAATACTAAACAAGCTCTAAACTTTTGCCTCATGAATGAGAATATATCAAAATACACAAATATATGTTGCACTAACAAAAACCAATTATCGATTTGAAAAAAAAAACCGTATATAATCAATCAATTAAATCATAAAAAGACTTAAATATTTTTATATATCTTAAATATAATACATAACATTTAAGAATATTTGAATTTTTTTATACAATGGTAATCATAACGTTCACTAGTCACCGACCACATAATTTCTTGAAAATCAAAAGAAAAAAGTGCCTCAACTTTGGTATATTTTTGGAGCAAGTAGTAAGGGATCTATTGGACAAAATCAAAGGAGAATTCATTTAAAAATGGGTAAAAGTAACTCTTAGGATCTCTTCTTGGTCGACTTAGCCAACTTGTATGATAATGGACACATCAAAGCACTATTAAGCTTGCGTCTCTTTCCATGTCTGCTGTAATAAATAACTCACCATACTCTGTTATCTAACTTAAATTGTTTCCATATGGTTTACATATCATAGTGAAACCAACGTATAGAATAATAGAACTCAATGCAACACTAATGTTTGAAGTTCTATTTCAAATATTTTAAGGAAAATTGATGTAAATTAATGGATATCACAAGAATGGAACATGAAATTTCATATGAGAGATTAATATCACAAATATATATTGAAGAAAAGAGGTAAAATCTTTTTATAAATTTTATGAAAGAAACTTTACAATTCTTTTAAATTCAAATTGAAATTATTATCGTACTAGTCTGAATTTGGGATGTGTTATATATTTGTTCGATTCTTGAGAGCTTTGAACCCTTCTGATGCTGAGTAGGAGTAGTGACGATACTAAGGAATTGTACAATACAATAAGTATTGCGCCTTAATGAAAACTTAGCATATTTACATCAAGGGTTAGTGGCATTTCCACTTTAAGAGTGGGTGGTAGAAGCACCAACACAAATTCTATGATCTATCTAACTCTACCCACTTGTACTCATGAAAAGAAAAAATTGAAGACATTAAGCATCTCAATCCGACCAGACATGTGTTTCGAGTTTCAGGAAAAGATTAGATCTTTCAAGGAAAAGGAAAACCTGAAGATGTAAGTTTTTTTTTTTTTTAACCCAGTTCATTTTAAGTTCGGGAAGGTACATGTGAAAGTTATTTACTATGCCATTGTAGCATTAAAGAGCAGAACAAGAAGCTTGGTTCCAGGTGATGGGTGATGGCTATATGTGTAAATTCATGTGGTTTGAAACTATTTCGCTAATATCATATGGTCTTGAAAAGAGTTCCAATTCATCCTGTGATCAGAAGTACACATTCTTTGAGTATTATAGCATAGAAAAGACCATACTTTCCTTATCTCTCTCTCTCTCTCTCTCTCTCTCTCTATATATATATATATATTATAGAGTTAAAATAAATGTGAAATGAATATTTTTTTTAACTTTTAGCAGAATTTTCAAATATATTATCATTGGATCATATGATTTAATGGAAGAGAATTTCAATATCTTTCATTCATGGAGATTCAAGTTTTAGTCATTTTGTTTTTTGGTTCATAATGAACCAAAACTTATATTTAATGCTAATTATTCTTTATAGAGGAAAAATATATAGAGTTAACTATACTAGATCTGCATATTGTTTAATTTTTTCTATTTCTATTTTTATTTTAAAATTTTTTTTATTATCATATAATTCTTTTTATCATATTTTATTAATTTTTCATCAATTCATAATTTTAAAATGACATTGTATGAGAAATTCAAACACTA
>JAOXYD010031907.1:0-14105 GCA_028565735.1 Pinacopodium congolense | reverse complement strand
TCAATGATCCAAGCATGTACTCAGAAAGTTTCAGTTGATTTGGGAGATAGTGGAGCAAAAGAACATCTTGATGGAGTCCAACAATAATAATAATAATAATAGATGGGAAAGACTAGAGGCTCCATTTGGTGCCCTCGTAGCCTTCAACATTAAAATACATTTACTAAGGACAAAAAATGAAAAAACTCATTAATGAGTCGTATGGGTGTTCTCATAAATTACTAAAACCAATTGGCTTCCAACCACTTTGTCTAATGTTCTTTAGTGGTGTAGGTGAAAGTCATTATCCACTCCCTAAACATTTGGTTATGTCTCAAGTTTTCATATAGGGTTTGTAGTTGAATAAGACTAGATATAGAAGACTGAAGAAGTAAGGATGAAAATGAACCTAATAAATCAATAGCAAGAAGAAGAGAGATCTAAGAACTTTATCTTTGGAATGTGATCTTGTTATGTGATGCAAGAGTGGTTATTTTTCGATCGGCAAAATCCTTTCTCCCTCTCTACATAAGTGGGAACATTGTGTGTAAATTTTATTCCTTGTCTTAAGGTCAATATGGGTTGTGCGTATTCTTGGTTTTTATAAGTAATTGTTGGTGTTATGTTTTTTCTTGCATTGTCAAAATGCTATTTTTATGTCTTAATCTTCAAAATTATTTCATAATCAAGAATGAAAATTAGGTTAATTTTAAGGTTAATATGTACTCAAGATTGTGGGCATTAGTAATAATTAAAGCGTCTCTAGGGTTGATGTTTCTAGTTGTTACGAATATGTGAAAACCAACTGTGAAGACCGGTGTCACATGGTGTGATGTAATGTTTTGAGTGTGAATTGTGATCGTTGTTTGTTGGAAGGATTATATATGATGACACTACCTATTATGGGTTTTATATTATTCTAAAATTGAAATTTTTATACTTAAGATATTAAAGTTTATAAAAGAAATAAAAGAGAACAAGTCATTCAACCACATGTTTTAATTTGGTGGGAAGAAGATTGGGAGTTAAATTGATAACAAAGACAAAGGGTTAAAGTTTTGTTTGTATTAGTTTTTTTTATTAGAAAAGGACTTTAGATGTAGCATCCTTATTAGATAAGGATTTTAGTTATATTACTTATTTAAGAATAAGGAAATCCTATTAGAATAGGATTCAATTTTGGAATTTAGTTAGGAAACTTTTCTCTACTAGAACAAGGAATCTATGGACTTTTTTCCTATAAATCTGAATGTAATCAACTCTTCAATAAGAAGATTCAAAATTTGTTTTCTCTAAACTTGATTTTTCTATTGAAGGTGTGATACTTTCTTTTAAGAGTGATTTTTACACCATATGAGTGATTCCAAGTTTTCTACTCATTTTTTATTTATCTAATATGAAATTCCAACAACCCTAAAACCTAAATTCTAGCCTAATTTAAGCAACCCTAAAACTTGAAATTCTAGCATAAAGTTTCAATAATTAAACCCTAAATTTTTAGCTATAAAAAACCTAGAATTTTGACAACCTACCTTGAAATTCAAACTTGAAATTTGATTTTCTAACAACCTACCAACACCACCTAATAGCCCTTATTTTCCTAATCCTTAAGAGTTTAACCCTAATTTGTTATTTCTTCTACTCGTCCTAGATCAACTTGCTATTAGAGCTTTAGCTCATGATGACGACATATAGTAGAAGAGCATATAAAAGAATATTTTACAATCAAGAACGGATTGAAATACTTTTGATAATCATGGAAAAATTGAAGATTAGTGACCCTTGATCACAAGGAGTTCTTAGAACTAATCCAGAAAATAATGTTGGACAGAAAACAACACTTGATATTAAAAGGAGGGGAAAGTCAGATACAAGATAAAGCAGATGAAATAAATCAACAACCAAGGAAGTTAAAAAATCAAAGCTTACTGAGAGTTCCACATCAAAAAAGACCTACCAACAATATATAGAGATGATATAAAGGACTTTAGAGGCCACGTTCAAGCTGAAACGTATAATCTACTTGATAATATTACTAAGAAAGTTCATGTTAGAGCATCTAATTTTGGTGGAAAGATGGATTTTTACATGTTTTTGGACTAGACAGCAGTTATGGAGGATTTTTTTTATTGGTATAATGTGTCAAAAGATTGAAAAGTTTGATTTGGAAAGATGAAATTATTGGACATGCAAAAATTTGGTGGAGATTTATAGACAATAAATTTCAAAAAACAAGGCAGCCACCTATTATTGATTGGGAAGAGATGAAATTGAAGTTATAAGAGAAATATTTACCATTCCATTATAAAGAAGACCTCCAAGATCAACTTAAAACACTTAAACAATGGAATATGTCTGTAATGGAATACACATAACTTTTTTATAAGCTTTCTATCTGATGTGAGGGAAGGGAATCTTAACGACAACTCATATTTCACTACAAAAATGGCTTAAAGGAAAAAATTCTCAAGGAACTGATGATGTAAAGGATTTACAGCCTTGAAGATGCATATCACTTGGCTTTAAGAGCCGAATAATACATAGGTCAACAAGTAAGTAACAATTTTATAAGTTAAGTCGGGGAGTTTAGTATAAAGAGAACTACAACTGTGTAGAATTTTCAGACAACCCCTAATTCTTCAAAAGCAATACTTCTAAATAAATTTGTTTAAAAAATAGAATTTAAAGGCAAGGCTATAGTTGAGACTGAGACAAGAGGAGGAAACAACAAAAAAAAGTGTTTTTGATGTAATAGAGGGGTCATTATACTTATAAATGCCCTAATAAAGGCTTACATATGATGGAAGAAGCAGATGAAGAAGAATCTGAAGAATATATGTGTGAACATGAAGATGGAGAGCAGCTAGAAGGAGGCTCTAGTGATGAACAAGTTAGTGCACCAAATCTTAACCTAGTGAGGCACATACTTACAAACCCAAAGGCAAAAGAACAAGAAGAATGGCTCTGCACTACTATTTTCTTTACTCAAGTTAGATGTGGAGGCAAAGTATGTAATTTTATCATTAATAGACAAAGTAGTATGAATGTTGTTTCAAAGATCATGGTGAAACAATTGAATTTATTTTTAGAGACACATCCACAACCTAACAAAATTGCTTGGATGAATGATAGTACTATACCCGTTGATTGAAGGTTCTTGGTGTCTTTAAAATTATAAGCATATGAAGATTCTATTTGGTGTGATGTTATTTTAATGAAAGTATCTCACATTTTACTTGGTTGACCGTGGCTTTATGATTGCGATGTGCATCATTTTAGAAAAGTTAGCACATATCAGTTTATGTTTCATGGGAAGAAGATAATTTTGAAGCTTACGAAGGTAGACATGAAAGAAAAGCAAAGAGGAAGTAATAAGACAACCAAAAATACAAAAAAAAAGCCTCTTAATATCCTTAGGAAGAAGGAATTTAAAGCTGTTAACAAGGAAAAAGGCTTTGTAGTTGTAGTAATAGTGAGGGGAGTAGTAGAAACAGCCCTTAAAACACTCGAAATATTACCAAAGAATTAGAGGAACTGCTGACTGACTCTTTATACCTTATACCAGATGATTTACCAGGTGAATTACCTCATTTAAGGGACATTTAGCATGCTATAGAGTTGGTACCTATATCTACTCTATTGAATCTTCCAGCTTATTGCTTAAATCTTATAGAGAATGAAGGGTTAAAGAGACAAGTAGAAGAGTTGCTCAAAAAGGAATTTATTTAAAACAAAAGTGTTAGTCTATATGCAATTATAGCACTACTAATTCCAAAAAAAAAAGATGAAAGTTAGAGAATGTGCATCGATTGTTGGGCGATAAATAAGATTACTATAAGATACAAGTTTCCAATCCCATGCCTTGATGACTTGTTATACATGTTGAGTGGAGTCACAATCTTTACCAATGCAGATTTATAAAGTGGATACCATCAAATCAAAATTAGACTTAATGATGAATGGAAAACAACTTTCAAGACTAACGAAGGGACTTATGAATGGTTGATGATGCCCTTTGGACTCATAAATGCACCTAGCACTTTCATGAGAGTGATGAATCAAGTGTTTAGACCATTTTTTTAGGCAGATTTTTAGTAGTCTATTTTGATGAAATATTAATATATAGTAAGACTAAAGAAGACTAATCATTACATCTTCAGTAAGTCTTAAGAGTTTTTAGGCAAAAGAAACTTTATGTAAACTTAAAGAAATGTTCTTTTATGAAATCAATAGTCGTATTTTTTAGGTTTATTATATCTTACTGTGAACTAAAGATAAATCCTAAAAAGATAAAAGCTATACTTGATTGGCCTATTCTAAAAGATATAGATGAGGCACGAAGTTTTCATGGCTTAGTAACATTCTATAGGCAATTTATCCATCATTTTAGCACAACTGATTATATGAAGAAAAGGCATTTTATTTGGAAAGGCAGCAACCAAAGCCTTAGAAAAACTCAAGAAAAAGATGACTTTTGCAACTACTAGATTTTTCTAAGGTATTTAAAATTGCTTGTGATGCATCTTATGTGGAAAATAGAGGTGTATTTAGTTAATAAGGCATCTAATTGCTTATTTTAGTGAAAAATTAAGTGAAGAGAAACAACGGTATTCTACCTATGATAAGAAATTCCATGAAGTGGTGCCATCTGTTTACAATTGGTGGAACTATCTCTTATACAAGAATTTTATTCTATATTTAGGTCATGATTTTCTCAAACATTTTAAGTCTTAAAAAAACTTGAACAGAAGGCACACTATATGGAATGAATTTTGTAAGCAATATAACTTTTTTTATTAAATATTAGGTAGGAGAAGAAAATAAGATAGTAGATCCATTAAGTAGAAAATTTCATTTGCTTAATACACTAGCATTCAAAGTTGTAGGGTTTAAAGAAATAAAAAGAGAATATGCTTCAAATTGAGATTTTGGCATAATTTATTTAGAAATTGCAGTTGGACAAAGGGACAAAAACTTTCTTTTTGTAATCTACGATGACTATCTTTTCAATAGAAATCAACTTTGTCTAACTAATACTTCTAGAAGGGAGTATGGGATTTGGGAATTACATGGAGGAGGGGAAATAGACCATTTTGGAAGAGATAAAACTATAACAATGGTTAGAAATCACTTTTATTAGCCTTATTTAAAGCGAGATATGTCTAATGTGATACGACAATGTCAAACATGTCAACTAGCTAAAGGGGAAAAAATAAAATTCTGGACTATACACATTGTTGTCTATGCCACATGAACCATGGCAAGACATAAATATAGATTTTGTCTTGAGAATCCCTAAGTTTATAAGAGGGTATGATTCTATTTTTTTAGTGAAGGATAGATTCTCAAAGATGAGTCATTTTATCTCTTGTGCCAAGACCTACGATGTTGTCTACATTGCCAAACTCTTTTTCAAAGAGGTTGTACGTCTTTATGGGTTACCTTTAACCATAGTTTATGATTGTAATGTAAAATTTATGAGTTACTTTTAGAGAACTCTATGAAAGACATTGAATACTAAGATCCAATTTTTAAGTTCTTTCCATTCCCAAACTAATGGACAAACAAAAGTAATGAATAGGAGTTTGGGAGACTTGTTAAGATGCCTAGTCAAAGATAGCGTGCATAAATGGGACCTAATTCTTCCTATAGTAGAATTTGCATCTAATAGTTTTATAAATAGGTCAACTGGTAAAAGTCCTTTTACGATAATTTCGAGAATTCAACTAAGAAAACTTATAGATTTGGTGCCTTTACCACAAATAACATGAGTTAGTGTTGAAACTGAAGGCTTTGCATAACACATAAGAGATATCTTTGATGAAATAGATGGACGATAACAACTAGCAATTTGACTTATAATGAAAATGTTGATTAACATTATCGATTGGTGTAATTCAATGAAGGAGTCATCTAGAGCAATTTCCAAAGGGAAAATATAAGAAACTTCATTCAAGGAGTGTTGGACCTTATAAAATCCTTAAAAAGATAAGTGCTAATACTTATGTTTTAGAGTTATCAAGTAATATGGAAATTAGTCCTATCTTTAATGTGATAGACTTAACTATTTATCATGGGCATAATGAGACATAATCTCCTACTGCAGCTGTGAAATTTTAGCTATTCATCATCTTAAAAAGGAGATCAAAGATGTTCTTAATGAACAAATTGTAGCCAAAAGATTTGGTAGATATCAATGATTTCTCGTCAAGTGGAAAGGAAGGCCAATTTCTGATAGTACTTGAATTTCATAATCTGAATTTCATAAGTTGAATCCAGACTTATATAAATAGTATTTGTCATATTCAATGTCAAGGACAACTTCAAATAAGTCATGAAGAAGTGATGCAATAGAGTTTAAAGTTTGTAAAAGAAATAAAAAAAAGTACAAGACATTCATCCATATGCTTTAATTTGGTGGAATGAAGATTGGGAGTTAAATTGATAACAAAGACAAATGGCTAAAGTTTGTGTGCGTTAGGATTTCTTATTAGAAAAGAACTTTAGATATAGTATCTTTATTGGATAAAGACTTTAGATATATTACCTATTTAAGAATAAAGAAATCCTATGATAATAAGATTCAAGTTTGAAATTTAGTTAGGAAACTTTTTACTACTAGAATAAGGATTCTATAGATTTTTTTCGATAAATATTAATGTAATTAGCCCTTCAATAAGAAGATCTAGAAAAAAAATTTCTCTAAACATGACTTTTCTATTGAAGGAATGATACTTTCTTTTAAAAGTGATTATTAGACCCTAAGAGTGATTCCTAGTTTTTAGCCATTGTTTATTCATCTAATATAAAATTCCAACAACCCTAAAACCTAAATTCTACCCTAATTCTAGTAACCTTAAAACCCTAAATTCTAGTATAAAGTTCCAGCAATTAACCCCTAAATTTCCAATTATCATAAACCTAAAATTTTGACAATCGACCTTGAAATTCAAACCTAAAAATTGATTTTCCAGCAGCTAAACAACACCCAACAACCCCTATTTTCCTATTCCTTGAGAGTTTAACCTTATTTTGTTATTTCTTCTACTCATCTTATGTTAAGTTCCATTTTATTTTGTAAGTCAAAGAGATAAGTTTGGTATTCTCAATGCAACAAGTTTGCGTTGTTGTGGCTTAGTTAAATTTGCACAGATGGTTTGTTTTCCATAACTCTTTTTATTCATGTTGCATATAATCTCTGAATTAGTTTCTTCTATAATCATCCTTTTTATTATTTTAAATTGTTATCCATGTTTCTAAAATATGTGTTGTTAAGTGTCAATGGTTTTATATAATAAATCTATATTTAGTTAATTGTAGGGGTGAATGAAAATTTGATGGAAGATGGTATTAAGCATTAGAACAACAACCTTTTTTTAAACTAGCCACCGATTCATTACTTAAGTTGATAAAAAATATTTAATATCACTTAAACAATGTGTGAGGCTCCTTGTTGGAGGGTGTTGTGTACTTTGGTTATTAATTTAATTTTTATAAATATTTGTGTTGTTTATTGTGCATAAACCCTACAGCAAATCGAGAGAGTGAGTTGGGTAATTTGTGTTAGATGTACAATGAGAATTAGCATTTAATAGACCTATAGACAATAAGGTATTGATTTATTAGGAAGAGATTTTGATAAATTAATATACTGCCTATAGGATAGTTTCATATCTAGTTAAATGTTTAGGAAAGGCTTTGAATGTCGAGAGATTCCAAAGTTCATCTTAGATTATTTAATTAGTGATATTTAGTTGCACTTTGAGAGAGGGTGGTTAAAATATTAGGAAATCTTGGGCCAAATTTAAATTAGATCAATTAACCAAAGGGAAACAAATAAGGATAACAATAAGTCCTATTCTTGAATCTTGATATTTTTTTCTCAGAATTTAAGTTTGCAATGTTTGGGATTGGTTGTGTTGCTCGCTCTTGCTTCCAAGTTTGTCTGTGTCTTATTTATTTATTTTGAGTAGGCCCTTTATGAAAACGGATAGGGCATTAGTAGATGCATATAAGAGAAAATGAGTGATAAGAATTAGAGATGCAAAAGTAGAATTTAGCATGAGAAAATCTTTGAAGACGCTGATGGAGGGCCCTTTTATATAAAATTTGATATTTTGGATGAATGTGTGAAGGAAGTAGAAGAGCAATTTGACAAAGTTTTAGAAGTTCAACGGTAGGAGAGTGTGAACCAAGAGGATTTAGGTAAGGAGATCGAGCCAAAAACTTTAGAGAGAATCAAACCTTCCACACCACCTTCCGTAGTGATGCCCAACATGCTAGAATTGAAGCCCTTACCTTCTCACCTTAGATACACTTTCCTACATAAGGATCACACCTTACCCATCTTTATATCCAATTAACCCAATTTAGAGTAATATGAGAGAGTGGTAGAGACCATGAAAAAGAGGATGAGAGCTATAAGATGGTAAATTTATGATATTAATGGGATTAGCTATAATGTGGTAATGAATAAGATCAATCTTGAGGAGGGATCTAAGAAAATAAGGGAAACGCAAAGAAGGTTGAATCCGAATATGTAAAAGGTTGTGAAGCTTTTAGATTCGAGTATCATTTATTTAATTTTAGATAGTAAGTAGGTGAGTCTTATTCAATGTGTGCCTGAGAAGGGAGTCATGATGTTGAGAAAAAATAAGCAATGAGAAAAGATTTCTACTAGGACCGACCATCATTTATTTGAGAGTATATATAGATTGTAGGAAGCTTACTTTGGCCACAAGGAAAGATTATTCTCCTTTAATTTTTTTGGACTAATTGATTGAGAGAGTGGAGAGGCATGCCTTTTATTTCTTCCTTGCTAGGTCATAGGGCTACAACCAAGTATTCATGTACCCGAACAACCAAGAGAAGGAAACCTTCACTTGCCCTTATAGGTCTTTTCGGTATCGGAGGATGTCCTTTTCTCTTTGCAATGAGCCCGCCACCTTCTAAAAGTGCATGATGGTCATCTTTGTTGACATGAATGAAAACATTTTAGAGGTTTTTATTGATGACTTTTCTGTTTTTGGTTATTCTTTTGACCATTAATTTTTTTAATTTGGATAGAGTTATCCAAAGATGTGAGGAGTCCCATTTGGATTCGAATTGTGAGAAGTGTCATTTTATGACCCAAGACAAGATCCAAAAAGGAGTTTTCTTAGGTCATAAAATCTCATATGATAAGATTGAAATGGATCACATAAATACTGATGTTATTAAGAAACTCCTACCTCCTACAAACATTAAAGGCATCTGAGCATTCCTCGGTCATGTGGGGTTCTGTTGACGGTTTAACAATTATTTTTCCATCATTACTAAACCCTTAACTAATTTGTTTATTAAAGAAGTCCCTTTTGAGTTTGATGCTAATTTTTTACGTGCTTTTGACAAGTTGAAGAAGGCACACATATCCACAACTCTATTAACTTCACTAGATTAGTCATTTCCTCTCAAGATCATGTGTGACACAAGTGATGATACCATTAGGTGTATTCTTCGAAATAGGGAATAGAATAAGCTACATGTCATTTATTATGAAAGTTAGACCTTCACGAAGACACAAATAAACCACATTACTACTAAAAAGGAATTGGTTGCGGTAGTATTTGTTTGTGACAATTTTTGTTCATATCTTTTGGGCTTAAAGTTTATTGTGCTTATAGATCATGCAGTGGTATGCAACATCTTTACCAAGAAGGATGCCAAGGCAAGGTTAATTTGATAGTTGCATTTGATCTAAGAATTTGATATTGAAATTAGAGATAAGAAGGGAGCAAAAAATGTATTAGCGGATCACTTATGAAGGCTATAAGGATAGGATCACCAATGACAAGAGGAAATCAAGGAGCACTTCTCAGATGAAGCTTTAATGGTGGTTACCAATCATTTTCTTTCATTGTCTGCCACATTGCGAACTATCTTACAAATCTTATTCTTCCCTCTAATTTGTCATACAAATAAAAGAAGCAGTTCTTATTTCAATGTACTCATTATATATAGGATGAGCTCGTACTATATAAGACATGTGCTAACTTTTTGATTCACAGGTTTGTTCCTGAAGAAGAAATGCTTGAATTTATAATCCAATGACATATCTCACTTTATATAGGACACTATAGAGTGAACAAGATGATAGCTCGTGCTTTGGAATGTAGCTTCTATTGGCCAATCTTGTTCAAGGATGCTAAAGAGTTTGTATTGCATTGTAATAGGTGCCAAAGTTTGGGAAACATTTCAAGAAGGGATGAGATGCCACTCGTTAACATGATGGAAGTTGAAGTGTTCGATGTTTTGAGCTTGGATTTCATGGGTCCTATTCCCTCATCCTTAGGAAACTCCTATATCTTAGTGGGTGTTGATTGTATTTCTAGGTGGGTTTAGGCAATAGTTACTCCAAGGAATGATGGTAGGGAAGTTCAACAATTTATTAAGAAGATATTTAATAGTTTTGGAGTGCTTAGAGACCTTAGAAGTGAAAAAGGAGCTCATTTTTGCAATAAAGCTCTTGATGCTCTTTTAAGAAGGTATGGAGTTCACCATAGGGTAGCCGCACCTTACCGTCATCAAACAAGTAGCCAAGTTGAGGTGCTGAATAGAGAATTTAACAGGATTTTAGAGAAGGTAGGTAATAATTTAAGGAAAGATCATGCATTGAAATTAGATGACACATTGTGGGCATACTAGATCACTTTCAAGGCATCTATAGGTACAACTAATTATCGACTTATATATGGAAAAGCTTGTCACTTACCTTTAAATTTGGAAGATAGGGCTTATTAGACAATTAGCAAGTTAGAGTTTGATTGTAAGTTGGCTCATAAGAAAAGGTTACTGCAACTTGATGAGTTAGAGACGATTAGGCAGGAACAATGCTTATGCGAACTGCAAGTCATTTATGGAGAGGGTCAAGAAGTGGTATAATACACACATTAAAAGAAAGGAGTTCCATGTTGGAGATTTAGTTTTTCTATTCAATCCAAGACTTAGGTTGTTTCTAAGTAAGCTAAAGTGAAAATGGAGTGGTCCATTCAAAATCACTCAAGTGTTCAATCATGGAGCTATTGAATTGGAGAATATACGTTCAAGGCAATGGACATAGATGTAAGCACTACTTTGAAGGCGTAATTCTTCAAGAAAGGTAAGTGATTTCTTTCCTTTTTTTTTTTTGCTTCTCTATGATATAATTAATGATGGTTTAGAACTCCTACTTTCACAAAAAAATCCAGGTTTGGTCATGCAAATATTAATTTATGTTGCTTATTGACTTTTCATACAATTTAAGATGATTTATCATGCTTAAACTATCTTAAATCCTAATCTTAAGTGGCCAATTTAAAAGTGGTACTTTCAGATCTTCAACAAGAAAAATCCAAACATATAAACATGCATATAAACTCTGGTAAATCATCAATCGATCAGTCCATAGCAACAGGATCGATTAGCCACACATTTGAATCAAAACATACAAGATATGAACTTTAAACCACATACTATAAATAGGTCTACAAATATGAGTTAAAATAAATAAGTCAGAAGTTACAACACGTGTTTAGAATCCTCCTGGACAAGTCCTGACTCCTTACCTTGATTTGGACATCACCACAGCTCTAAATCCACAAGATTTAGTAAGAAAATCAAAGAATATGGAAAGATATATTCATAAGAACTTAGTCTTTGATTTAATATGAAAATAAGAGAATATAATGAACAATCTGAGTTAGAAAACCCCCTTATGATGATTTAGAAACTCAGATATAGGTCTTAGCTGCAATCTCCAACAAACAGAACTTCCAAATACAGTCAGAAACTCAAAATCTAATTGTTTGAAGCTTAGGCTGTCAAAGAAGAAAAAGAAGAGAGAAGCAAGAGCTTCTCTCACTACTATGATTTGATCTCTACAGGTTCTCTGCGTGTTTTCTGATGTTCTTGGATGTATGCAGACTCTTGAAGACCCCCCTCATGTGCTAGGAGAGAAGGGAATTGATGACGAGCATGCCAACTTTGAAATTCTCAAGATTTAGATCTAAAATTGTTGACTCTGGAGTACAACGGCACCCTGCCTCCTTACAACGGCACCCTTACAGGGTGCCGCTAAGGGTCGAATTATGAACACTATAACGGCCCCATGTTCTTCAAGCAATGGCACCCTCTCATGGTGCCGTTAATGGATAGAAACAAGAGGTGTTCTTGATGTTTTTGGTCCAATCTTCATCATTAAGCTCAATTATGCAAATCAAACAATATAAGACATTAATTAAACAATTAAACATTGAATTAGGGGTCATAATTCAACAAATTAAGCATGAAAATAATATCAATTTGACTCCTATCATAAGCAAATCTTGAAACCTGTTAAGAGGAATCCCAACATCTAAAATCAAAAGAAAGCATTCAACAGTGGTTTAAGCAACATAGCGGGTGAGTTTGGTGCTCCGTTTCCCATTTTCATAAGAGATAAAGGTAAATGTTTCCTCATCCTTAAAACTCATCCTCTAGTTACTCCAAGATATTTTCATTTTTCTCTATTGAAGAGTTTGGGCATGGAAAAACAATTGAGTAATTGGGTAAGAACATTCGTTGGGAAAGGCTAATTCATTGTAATTATACTATTATTTAGGAGTTAGCATTTGAATTTTTCACAAACCTTTAATATGAATAAAAGAACTTGGATGAATTAAACTTCTAGTTATAAGGTGAGTCATATAAGCTAGACTATAATTTGATGCCCCAATTTTTTTGCTTTTCCCTAGCTGAAATTCATGATAAGCATCTAGATTTTAATGTTAATTCATAGTAGAAGCAACTCACTGGCTTTGATGTATTTAAACCCCGAAATGCTCCCAACACCCAAATTAGAAGCCATGCACATTTGATGTTGCATAAGTTTATGTGCAGTGTGTTATTTACCATGTTTGAAAATAACAAATGTTCTGTGAAAGAATTATTTATTCTATGGTGTATGGACTTTGACCATTAGGTTTGTACAACTTTTCACATATTTAATACCCTAGCTGGTGTCTTTTCATGCATAAAATATTTCTTAAAGTTGGGTTTCCTTTGAATTGCCATTACTCAATTTTATATTGTTGATGTAATTGGACTAACCCTATTATAACATCAATATTTAGATGATGATCATTTATTACCTTTGGAGATTTTGTTCTTACATCCTAGGATGAAACTTTAAGACTCGAGTATGAGAACTATCTTTAACAAATTGAAGGGAAAAGCTCCATATAGCTCCCATCATGAAGAATATGAATCTTATAATAAGACTTCTAATGATGTAATGGAAACTTTAGTTAGGATGGAGTGATGTTTGGATGCAGTGAAAGAACAAATGAAAGACATGGTGTGCTTACAATTCCATCAAACAAAGTTGTTGTGGAAGTTCTTCACCATTCATGGAATCTAAGTTCCCTCACCAACTCCTTCACCACTGGCATCTTTATAAGTTTTCTCTTACCTTTACTACCTTTTTTATTACATGTTGTTTGTTTCATTGTCAATGTTCCACATTGAGGACAATGTGTTATCCAAATCTGGGTATGTTAGTAGCATAAGCATTACTATTTAAATTTTTCATGACATCTTGCATGCATGTTCTACGTAAGATAAGATCATTGTTCATTTTGTTGCATGATGTTACATATGCTTGAATGTATAAATAGCATGGGACTTAAAGGAACTATAATAAATAAGATGAAGGTTATTCAAGAAGTGAAGAGGTAGGATCCTAGGAATTTTATTTCAACACTATCTTTCCATGAAAAATGCAAGTGAATTAAAATGTTGGATACCTTTCTTACTTTCATGATAATTGTTTATATGCATTTCTTTTATGAACTTGGATGTAATTGGTGGGATGTATTAGTAATCATTCATGAAAAGGATCAATTAGGAAAGAAGTGACATGGATTCATGACATAAATTTGATAATTGTTCAATTTTAATGACAACTCCTTTAACCTCTGTAGAAAATGAAAATTAAAAAAAATGAAAGGGGTTAAGAGTAAAGCCTAAGCCTAATTGTGAGTTGTGATCTAGCTGAGTAACTAGGGGTGCACCGTGGAATCCAATTTGAGCTTAAATGACATTGTCAAAGCTGAGTAATTGAGGGTAAGTCC
>JAOXYD010031880.1:0-14107 GCA_028565735.1 Pinacopodium congolense | reverse complement strand
TATTTTAAAGGCAAAGAGTAGCCTATACCATAATCAACAAATTCCCCCAATTTATGTAACCAAATACACCTTCAATGGTGTTTCATTAAAGCTCATGCAATAAACTCAATTCTGAAACTTATAGAGGCAAACCAAGATTATATATAGCCTCCTAGAAGTTCAATAGATCATAAAAAATCAAATTAAAACACTGAAAACGTGATTATAGCATTAAACAATCAGATTTCACCTATATATACACAAGTTGTCAAATATATGTGCAGTCTTAAAATTCCAGATTATAAACACACGAATTTAGTCACCAAAATGATGCAAATTAAATACAATAAACCTACTTCAATATCAATCTATATGTTAACAATAAATTATAGTAGCAAACATAATTTTTAGAGCATTAATTGAATGATCAAAATTAAGCACAAAGCTAGAATGCTCAAACTTGGACAGCTTTGAGTAACCTGCACAAATCAAGTTTAAAAAAACAATATAATCACTCAAAAATTGAAACAAAAGTACTAGCACAATCCTAAGACCTTAAGAAAACTGAAAACAATAAATTTCCACTTGTAGAAACTGATTAAAACATAAAATTGAAGTCAACAAAGAAGCTGCTGAGAAAACACGTCAGTTTGGACAATTCTGAGTAGTCTGTGTTCTTTGAGCTCAAACACACGATTTTAATGTTTACAAATTGAAGTAAAAGATCCTATGCACTTTTGAGACCTTAATAAAAATGTTTATGATAATTTTGAATTAATAAAAATGGTTTTGCAAGCTAAAAAATGAAGAACACAGAAGTACAAAAATATTTAACCAAAACATAGACAGTTTTGGTATGTTGATCTTTTAAAGCTTGAAACAGATGAATTAATGAATGAAAAAATCAATTGAAACCTTTTTGTGATTCTTCTAGGAGTAAACTAACAGAAAACACAAATTTTGCATCACATAAAACTTATTTAAAACACACAAACATAGATTGAATAAAAATTGTACAAAAAATAAAGACAACTTTGAGAATTTGAGAGATTGATCTTTGTGATTTGTTTTTCAGAAGTTCTAAAATTGTTAAAACAGTTTAGGAAGAATATATATATATATATATACTGTTGGAAAAGGTTTTGAGTTGTTAGGAATAGAAACTAGCCGTTTAGAAGGTTAAAAAGTCGTTTAGTCCAAAACAGGAAACTAGCCGTTAGAGTCTAACTGATCAACGACACCCTTTGGGCTGATCAACGGCGCCGTTGTTCTAAGAACGGTCCACCGTTGATGGCTTCTGGAAAATAGGGTATAACGGCATCCTTAAAGCTCGCCGTTTAATGATGAATAGCCCGCCGTTTTATGTCTAGAAAAACATGAAAAACACTCCAAACCAACTATAAAACTTGCCAAACAAATTCCTAACTTTAAACAAGTTTTAAAACATAATTCAAGGTTGATTGAATCAACAAAACATTTCATTCAATTCAAAACATAAGAATTGCTATGATTATGAAAACATTTCATTTTAACCAACTTGAAAAACTTTTCAATCAATTCATAAACCTTCCATAACCCAAAATTCATTACACAAAGATGTTAAAACACATTTAGACATGCAAAAACAACATTAAAGCAATATTTTAATGCACTTAAACATATCAATAAACATACATTAAATCAACTACTCACAATCCAACTTAATTATGCAACATATGGCCTAAGTGTCATTCTAATTCAATTCCTAATATGTCAAAGCCACAATCAAGTTCAACTAATCACTAAAACCACAATTCAAATCCTATATGTCTATATGCAAATGATCATGCAAATGTGAGAGCCCTTTTTAAGCATTGATTAAGATCAAGTTTAGGACACTTACACTTTAAGCCCTTTTCCTAAACTTTTCCTAAACTACTTTATCTTTAAACTTCTCTTAATCTTCAAGCTTGATCATCACTTGAGCTTTGTCATTTGATCCTTGATATTCAAGCTCTTGATCATCTAATGCTTGAGCTCTTCATTATCTTCAAGATGGCTCTTCTACCTTTGGCTTCACATAGATGCTCTTACACTTTACACATCAACCTATCTTATAAACATCAAAGACTTAAAAATTAGTAACAATAATGTTTTGTCATCATCAAAACACATGATTAGAACCACCTTAGTTCAACATTGCAATTTTAAGGGTATGTGGAAAGTAATGATGGAGTTGTAACTCTCCATTAAAGACACAATTTTTTGTCATCCTAAATCATTTTTGTGTTTAAGATGTCCTTAAAAAACTTAACATATTTGGGCATATTCTCCAACATTTCAAAAAATGACAAGTTGTTTTGCAACTTCTTCAATTTTTCTAAGAATTTGGTAAATTGTTCCTCTATTTGACTCCATATTACTCAGAAGACTCCCCACATCTCTTAAAGACAATGCAATTGCTAGCTACCTATCTTAAACCTCAAAATTGTGGATGTAAGACACATGATTCCTTGCAATATTTTCAAATTTGGCTTTTATCCTTTTCTCACTTGTGAACTTGGACTTTAACATATCCATTAACATGTCAACCTTTGATTCCAATGCTTCAAGCTTATTTTTTTAAAAGCCTGGTGGCCCTTGTGCTCTCATATTGCTACCTGCATTATTAGTCAAAGAAAAGTTTGAGTGGTTCTTCTACCCTGGATTATAAGTACTAGGATAGGGGTTATTACCCAGCCTCTCTTATAATGCTCCCATTTAGTTCACCAGTTTTATCTCACTACTACAAATAAAGATGCACTATGCAATTATATAACTCCTGACCACACAAGAAGAATCAAATAGACTATTTTATCTCACTACTACAAATAAAGCCATAAAATTGAACATTCATCTTAAACATGTTCAATAATGCCAATTTGATCTCAAAATTATTGGCTTAAACTGGTGGTCTTGTAATACCTTACTGATTGGCATTAAAGCAAGGCCTTATAAAGTCTTTGGTGCTTATCTTGATTCCTGTCTTCAGCCATTTTTCTTTTGATGACTGCTCATTGCTTTGCTATTCGAAGTTCTCTTTCGTACTTGGTGTTGTTGGAAAATTAAATATCCTCTAACTTAATCAAACTTCTCATCACTCTTGTGTTCATGCACCTACAATTATATAAGAAAAGTGTCAAAAATTCTTAAATCAAAAGAATCCAAATTGGATAAGATGCTAAAATTGTAATCCCCAAAAAAAGTGCTAAAAATTTGTTTACTAGTTTTAACTACACTACAAGTATATTGGCTGTAACTTACAGTATCACTGATATCGATCCCACGAGGATTGATTTTAGACACCTAACAATCTGAATTGCACTTCGTTTTAAGTGAAGCCAAAAATGTATAATCTAAAAATCAAACTAAATTAACAAAACTTAAATGAATTTAATTGTAGAAGAAAGCAAAACAAAGAAGATACTTAAAAAGGTAGACATATGTGGTTTTCTATCCTTGTTTATCTTCCGTTTACCTTATTATGTGTTTAATCCTAGATAACCAATGGTTTGATTACCCTCTCTTAATACCTAATCAATTAAGCCTAATTGAAATACTTAAGAGCTAAATTATAACCTCTCGATTCACAATGCTACTCTTAAACATTTAAATGGATTTGAATCAATCTTAAGGACAATCAAAAAGAAATTAAGATCTCTATTCAATCACTTTTTAATTTATTAATTTTTGGTCTATTAGCTCACCAACTCTCATTGTGCAACCTAACTCAAGTAAATCAAAATATTCTCTTGATTTGAAGTGATTATAGGCTCAATAATTAACATAAACAACTATGTATTAAATAAATATGGTAAAGGTTTGATAAAAATTCAATAAAAATCCCTAAACTATATTTAGCAATCTATAATCATGTTCAGAAAAACACTATTCATATTAAACATCAAAAGGAAAGCAAAGGAAAAGAGAAAACTAATGATGATGGTGATGGCCATCTTATTGGAAATCTGAATAACACTTATTAGATCTCGATTATCCTCTTTTCTCTTAAGTCTCTTCACGTTTTTCCTCTTATAAAAACCTTATTTTATATCTTGGGTGTTCCCTAGGCTTATAATGGTAGCTTTTAAGGTTTCTTCCCTTCTTATTTTGTCCAAAATAACATAAAAACTAAATTAAACACGTCACTCCATGTCATTCCACCATGTCAGCTTTTCTAACTCTCAGCTCTGCTCGATATTTTCACTATATCTTTGTCTATTGGCATTAAAATGTCATGAAGTTTAATATTTAGACTCATAATATGTTGTTCTATAACCTTAAAATTTTTCATAATATTTAGAGCTCTATAAATGCACCCAACACCTTCTAAAACTTAGTTGTACCAAATATGTTTCCTTAGCTAAGTTTGATTTGGTCTTTCCTTTGTGCGCTCTTCATGATGTATCATATAGCCTCGATATTTGGTATGGAGCCTCCTAACTTGATTCTCTAACTCTTAAAATTTGTTCCATATCTCTTCTAGGTCTATAGGTTCCTTCTAAGTCAATTGCACTTGAACTTGCATTAGATATTCACACCAATGTGATAGAATTCTTGCCCAAAATCATTAAAAATCACATTAAAACTCATAAACATCATCAAAAATAAGTCTATATCATGCAATTATCATCCTAAACATGCATACAAAAAAATTAAACCACTATTGAATTGACTTCTAATGAAACCCTATCAATTACAATGTTTGGAAGTTATTAGGTTAACTTAGTTGTTTTAAGTTAATTTAGTAGTTCTAGCATTTTAATTTTTTTTATGTTAGGCTTATTTAGATAGTTTTGATATGAGTGACCTAGTAGTCATTAAGTTTCCTTGTAGCTTGACATTATGGAGTCATAAAAATACTCTACTTTATTACTTATTGACTGGTATATTTGCCGTAATTGTTGGTTTTGAAAATGATTTAAGAAAGTGTGCTTTAATTTTTTAAATACAATAATTCATTGGGATAAATTTTGACGAAACCAACTACTAATAAACTTGTACTTCCTACAACACAAATTCTTTAGAGTTGTGATCCTTATATTGATCATTGCATAATTTTAACCATGCTTATTTCGTAGTTGAGAATCCTTAGTAGAGATAGGTACTTTAGTTGCTGGCCTCATTATAGTAGGATCTTGCCCCACATATTTTGGTATTTCTACTTCCTTCAACTTCTCCTTCTAAAAACAAGTTGTCTCTTAGTTGGGTGTGCCCCTCTCTAGTACCTGTGATTCATCATTACTCCCGATCTCATACTATCTATTCTCACTCCCCTTTACTTCCTATTCAAAAAGTATCTCTTACTGGTTATCGGGGTTCAATTCCATTAATTAATTATAGCCACCCATGACAAACCACCTCTTAATTAGAAATCACCTTTTAACTTGATTCAAGGATGAAGGATTCCATAAGAAACTCTTAACTCATCCTCTACTAGCTCTTAATTCTCAATAAGTTTTAAAATCAAAATGTAGTTAGGTAAGATCAGTCCATAAGCAGTTCCCTTACATATTTTCACAAAAATTAAACTTTTTATTGAGAAAGTAACCTCATCTATGAAAAGGGATCTTATAATGTAGCATGCTAGGTAACTCAACTCAATGGCTAAATAATATTCTAAGATGACATGATGAATGAGGATCCATAGGGGTATGTTCTTCTGATTCATTTCTTTTAGCTTTATGTTTGGTTTCCACTTGAATATGTATATCAGCTTGCTATAGGCCACCCAGGGACCTGCTTCAATAATCCTTTACACCTGAATTTTTTAGATGAACTTACAGAGGATGAGGTTCTCTTCATTCAAGAGAACCTCATCTAATCCACTCTCACCCTACTAATCCATGGCCTGCTATCTTATTGTTAGGAAAGTTACACATTTTTTATCATAGTAACCTAGCATTCCAACGAGTTGATCCTTACTTAAGCATGTTTATTATAGGTGCAACAAGTCTCTGGTGGTTTCCATTTTTTAGGGGAATATAAGTAAGGTCGTCAACAACCTATTTTTATGTCCTTTTGAGAGAAGAATTCATTGGTGCTTCACTATCAACAAACATCCTTAAATTTGCTAAAGGGTGAGAGATGGAGGTAGGAGAAGGTTCTGAAGATAGAGTTTTCAATGTCATGGTTATTGATGGTCTTAGTGAGGGAAGAGGGAAAATATCCATAGCTATTTAAAAATTAATTACCAAAAAAAGGAAACTAGGTAGGAAAGTTCAAATAAAGAGAATTAGAATAATTGTGGGTACAAGTTAAGAACACAGAAGAAGAAATGAGAGGGAGAAGGAAAGAAAGAAAATATAATGGAATAAAGATGGAAAGAAAGGTTCAAAGATGGAAGGAAGTCGGTGCTTGTTCAAGGTGCGATAGAGAGATGTGGGAGCGTGACTCTCTTTG
The DNA here is from genome assembly GCA_028565735.1 of Pinacopodium congolense. Classification (NCBI taxonomy): domain Eukaryota; kingdom Viridiplantae; phylum Streptophyta; class Magnoliopsida; order Malpighiales; family Erythroxylaceae; genus Pinacopodium; species Pinacopodium congolense. Next base: position 7,708 of record JAOXYD010031880.1, on the reverse strand, counting down.
ATTAGTTGTAATTATAATTACAATTTTAATTAAATTACACTTAATTCTAATAATTATACCTATAATTTGATGATCACTAGGATTATATATTAAGGTCTAAACTTTATTTCTCTCAAAATGATTCAACTCATTTATAAGAAGAATCCAATCTTCAACTTAATTTTAGGGAAAAAAAAAGCAATAAGAAATAAATCCTCATGGAGGATCTAGTTACTACATCTCTTTGCATATTACCTATAATTTGGTTTGATGGGTGGTCCTTTTTATATCTTAATCTCTAAAGATTTTCACATCTTTCTTATCACCCTTACTTGGTTCAATAATGTACTCACATGTAGTATTTTGTTGATCCTCCTTTTCTTCTTTTAGACCTAATTTCTCCAACCCCCTAGAGAATCTTATATCAATATCTCTAAAGCTTTTCTTGAAATTTAGGGGGTTATTCTTATAAAAAAAACATGTATTGAGTTTTCAATCACTAGGCTTCTATTTTAATCAAACATTCCTAGTTGTTATGGGGTTCAAAATATAACACTTATACCAAAAAACTTTGAAAGAACTAATCTTCGGTATTTTCCTTGCAAAGCTCTTAGGGGGTTCTATATATAGTTGGTTTATAGACCCCCTATTAAATAAGTTCTATGCACATGCTAATTTGTTTCACCTAAAAATAGTTAGGGAGATCATGTTTATTGAACATAATCCTAATTGTTTCTTGAAAAGTTCCATTTTCCTCTCAATAACTCTATTTTGTTAAGGAGACCTTAGATATAAAGAAATTATAAAAGATGTCATTTTCATCACAAAATGTTTCAAACATATCATTTTAACATTCTTTACCATGATTATTTCCATTAGATGTAATTGCCAAAATTTTCTCATTTTGTAACCTTTTTGTAAATTTCATAAAATATTTAAAAAACTCATCTTTTTTACTAGTAAGAAATAAAACCAAGTAAATATACTAAAATAATCTACAATGACAAATTCATATGCTTTTTCACCTAAACCTTAGTAGGACCAAATAAATTCATATGTAATCAATCTAAAAATCTAGTAAATGTTACCACTTTCTTACTTTTGAAGGAATTCTTGGCTTACTTCCCTAATTGGCAAGCTCCACACCTTGTCATTCCTAAACTTGACCTTTGGTAGTTCATTCACAAGTTGCTTATTATTGAGATTGAAAATGAGTTCCATGCTTTTACATCCTAATCTCTTATGCCATATCCGAACATTTTTCAATCGTAAAAACAAAATACTTCACATAATAGTTAGATGGATGATTAAAATCAGTAGTATAAATACTCCTTTCTCTCTTAACAATAAATGTAATTTTATTATCTAATACCTTAGATATAATGCACGATTTTCCTTTAAAAATGCTTTAAACTCTTTATAATGAAGTTGGATCCCATTTAATTCATCACGTCATGGTTAGTGGGATCATTAAAATCAATAGTATAAATATTCCCCTCTCTTAACAACAAATGCAGTGTTATTATCTAACACCCTAGATATAAATGCATGATTTTCATTTAAAAACACTTGAAAGTATTTAAAATAAAGATGACTCACATTTAACTAATTATGTTTTAAACTGATGTTACGTGTGTTGAACATGCCCACATTTTAAGTAAAAGTAAACAAAGAAATCTTAATAATTTTGCTAAGACATATAATTAGGCAAGTGCACCTATTGTAATATAGTATAGCTAGTATAAGTTTAGGTTTTCGATCTATGAGAAATGTGATTACTAGAGGGCTCCTATCCTTATTATCGAACCTACTCAAAAGACGATTGATTGATCAATTAATGAAAGTAAACCAAACAAAATAATTAAAGAAAAATCCAAAGATTACTCATGAGATTCAACAAGCAATAATGAAATTAGGATTTAGATTGTTAATCACCTTAGGATGTTTTTTTATTCATAACTTAACTTTGATTTAATAGACTCTTGAAATTATCTTAGACTTTAGGTTCCCTAAACATAATTACAAGCTTACAGTCAAGTCATGAAATTTCTATTTAATATGATAAACTGCGTAGTTATTCACACTATCTCAATTTCTTAATCAAATGCATTATAAAGTTCTGTTGGACCTACTGTTTTTATTAAGTTCAAATCTAATTTAGACATCTGATGTAAGGATATAGTTAAGGAATCCATGCAAGATGCATTATCTATGGTTGGTCTAATCATATAATTGATTTGTTCCATCTAAACATATGTAATCATATAACTGAAATTGAATTTGCACGTCATAAACTTTCAAAAACCAATCTCAATTAGCTCCATAGGTAGTTCAAATAAAATATGGAAATTAACATTAAATCAAAGAAAAAAATGTAATACTACATCTTAAGGTTCATAATAAGCTAAATATAATTAGAAAATTAAGTCCCAAACATAAAGAATATAACAACAATAAAAATCATAAAGAAGGACATGAAAGAAATGCTCATGTTCATGGTGTTTGAATCATTTGACTCCTCTATGATTATTGTTGGAAAACTAATCTTGATCTTCACTTTATTGGTGTGTTGATCTAGTTCCCTCCTTCACTTTTTCTTTAATCCTTGTTAATATGACTTAGGAATCATCTTTAGGGTTTTAGGGGCAGTTATGTAGCTTCAAAGAACCAAAGACATTAAGAAAAAAAAAACCTTAAATTGCTTTAAAAATGAAGGGGGACCAAGTGGTCCATAAAAAAGATCACGATCGTGATTATCCTAATCTTAATTGTGATTTTAAGACAGAAACAATTACAGCCAGAGTCATAGTTATGACTACTCTAGTTTTTCCATCTTTCGAATCTTTTAAGTCTTTTCTTCTATAACTTCTTTTTTGCTCATCCTTTAGCATTAAAATTTAGTGTGGAACTTAATAACATGATTTTTTTACTCCCCAAATCAATTTCATGGCAATTCAAATTATAAAAGTGTATCTAATGTCTCACTAGAATCCACAATTTTTGAGTTGGTTCTTATTTTAGCTTCTCAATCCCTTCTCTTAATACATCCTTTATGGCTTGTCCTATCGCCTTGATATTAGATGTGGAACTTCATAACATGATGCTTTAATCCCTTAAATTGATTCAATATCTCTTTTAATTTCAATTGTTCATTAAAATGCTTACCAAAATCCTATAAAACATAAGCAATCATCCAAAGCTACTTAAGCAACATCTTATTTAAGAATAAATTAAGTATTCACCTAAATCACATGGAATTAACTATCAAACCTAAGATAATCATTATGAAAAATGCTTAAAAGATATATAATTAAAATGCTATAAAATATCCCGACATTTGAGCTATTTCTTGTATTCAAGTAATGACTTAAACATCAACTCAAAATAAAAGTGATCAAAAGTAAAAAGTTGATTAAGTAAAACAAAAAATAATTAATTCCTTTGATTTAGTTCACACATCACAATTATTTCATGACCAAAACTTTGTTATCACATACAATCACACTGTTAGTAAATAGGAAACCCTCAGTGTACAATGCCAAACATATAAATGGGCTTATATAGACCATCATGCAAACTTGTTCAAGGATATTACCATTAACACAAAACACAACTTAAGCTTCATTTTGATCAATTTTTGTGGTTTCACATTGTCTTTTGATGCGAGGGTAAACATTTTATTATGAATTTCCCTTGGTTACTTAACTCAATTACCCTTTCAGCTTTTTTATAATGTCATCTAGCTTTTTTATGTAAAGGTGAGAACTTTGTTGTGAACATATAAGCTATTTAGCTAGCTCAGAATTGCAAATGGCTACTCATACCACTCATTAACTTCAACCTTTTTAATAATATGAAGCTAGTGGAGTGAGAGTTTTTACTCACTTTATTTAAATACATATACACTTTTCATCCATTAAAATATGACCTATTCAAAATTCAAATGATTGTCCCTACACAAAAAAATTAGAAAACTGATATGATCCACGAAAGATGCTTAAAATCCATGCATTTCACACACAACAAAAAAAAAAAAAGAAAAATTTTAGGTTAAAAATCATTCTAGAATTATTTTACTAAATAAAAAACATTGATGCAATTAAAATACCACAATTAATAAACAACTAATAATCAAAAATGGACTACCTAAGTCATTATCGCCAAATTTATAACAATTCAAGTGAGTGGTATATAAATAGCTAAGGAAAATTCATCTTTCCTACTACACTTAAATTAGTCCTTAATTTGAGGGTAGAACAAAATAAAACACAATTGTATAAGAAGAAGGGAACAACACACTCTTGAAAATTTAAGTTCAGTTGTAGGCATGGCTTGAAAGAGTTTATTCCATTCCATATAACTTGAAGATGTTGGAGAAAGTGCATCTGAGCTTGTTCCATCTTGAATATCATCATTAAACACAAGCTTTTGAAAAATATTATATCAAGATTATAAAATAAAATAAAATAGCATAAAGTTAAATCCTATATTATGTAAATGTTAAAGATCTATAAATAATTGAAAATAAGAATAAAAATAAAAACCAAACTTGATTACTAAATCTAACTCTTTTAAGCATCATTGGAGGAGAATGGCTGGTAACGAGAAAACAACATAACTCACTCCACAAGATTCATTGTTCCTCCCATTGAATTTCTTGCAATTAATAATAATGCATGTGTAGTTAATCATGTTCATGCCTAACACTACAGTTTATAAGCCTTGTAATTAATTATAACCACCACAAAGATCATATAATAGGTAAGTGTACTCAAAGACAAAAGTCATGTTGTTTGTTATTCAATCACTTAAATTTGTATCTTAGAAGGCATGTAAACTCATTAGCTGTTGTACATAAAACATAAGAAAAACATGCCAAACTCATCAATTAAGCATAGTCGGAAAGACCCAAAGTGCTCATGCATCACAATTAACATATAAATCCTTGTTAAGCATATCTGGAACTAACATTCCCTAAATAAAAACAACGCATTCTATTGATAATCAATCCAAGAACAATGAGCATCAATATTAATACCATGAACACTCAAAAGCACAACTATCATCAAAATTTCATTAAAATGATGCATGTAGAGTGTTTAGCCTTAAAAGGTGATATATGAATAAAAGGCATCAACAATTTGCAAGTAACTCAATTAATGCATTAGAAGTCATGAGCATGGTAAGAATAATGCACCAATATCACATAAACATATACCCATGTGAATAATCATCTAAATTTGAGCTGGTGTAAGTTGAGGGATGATAAACTTGAGAAAATCCACAAGCTAGATCATAGAATAATGAGATGAATTGTATCAACGTCTCAGACCTTTTGTATTTCATTGTAATTGTAGTCGTATATAAATAAAAATGTTTATTGAAAAAAAGGACTTTTTTTCTTGTTCTTGATTTATTTTGTAAAGATTGAACAACCTTAATTTTTATTCATAATTTTAGGTTCTTACCAAATAATATCAAAAAAGAAAATATTCAAAAATAATATTAAATATTAATAATATCATCATTAGCCTTTGGAAAAAAAGATGGCGGGCATAAACCTTTTTCTATTTTCTTTTATTTAAAAATACTATTAATCATGAAAAAATCAAATAAATAGAGAAAACCAAGCTAACAGAGCCGGATATTTTTTTTTCTCTTTTACTTAATTCGTACCTTTATGTGTAACCTTTAGTGTGTATTAAATATTATAAGTAGATTTTCATATAGAAATTTTATTAAATTATTCCATACTTGGCGCATAAAACGAAATATAAATAGTTCTACTATTTAAGAAGGCTAATTTATTTTCTGCATTATCTAACTAATCATCTTCCTTAAGCACTAATTCATTTCCTACAAGTTTAGAAGGCAAAAGGGTCTTTTGTAAAACAACAAGCCATAAATCTACACTTTCACTTCGCAAATAATGTCTCATCCTAATCTTCCAATACAAATAATATTTCCATCAAAGTAAGGTGCTCTATGTGTGTTTTTAGTTGAAGGAGAAAAGTTGTTCATCATGTGATCTTTTCTCACTAAATCACTAGATTTAAGAAAATCATGACGACTAAACTCTAATACCATGTACTAGGTCTATATGGCACCTAAGTAGAGGGTTAATTAGGTCTTTAAAATTTTCTTTTAAGTTGCACAACCTAAATTTGTCAAACTTATAAGATGCAAAATCTAAACAACACTTTTAAATTAAACAAAAGTATAAAGTAAGTGTGTCAGATTAAAAGAGAGAGACATAATATGATTTACTCTAGTTTGGAGCTGTTCACTTACTCTTACGTTTAGTCCCTAATGCCACTTGTTGATATTTTTGCACTATTACAACAAAAATAATACAACGTTAAACACTGCAAATTCCTTTTTAGGATGTAAGGGTAACCTTCCCTATTTTCTTTTTCCTTAGGCTAAAGAATAACCTCACAATCTTATAAAAACAACTCTTGAAAATATTTCACTTAAGCTCACTGTGGTGTATCAAAGAGGCTCACACATAGTTATATGATAAATGAACACAAATGCCTAAAACACTCACATCATTTCATAAAAACTTCTCACAAATCACTTAGAATACTCAAGAAAAGTGTAAGAATGCTTATAAGGCTTGTTGGATTAAAAACACATACTATAAACACTTATTTATACATCTTAAGGCAAACTAGTCGTTTATGGTTGTTATAAAACTAGTCATTTATAGTCATTGCAAAAACTAGCTGTTACAGAAACTAGCCAATTGTGGCCATTGTAAAAACTAGCTGTTTGTCGTCATTGTAAAAACAAGTCGTTTATATCCATTGAAAAAACTAGTCGTTCTAAAAACTAAGGTCAGATTCTTGACCCAATAAGCCAAAATCATAGCAAACTTAACTCGTTTCAATTATAAACCCAGTCAAATATTTCATCACGTATTAATCCATACCTGACATATTTTATACAATTATAGAAATTTAATATGATCAAAAACATCTAAGTTTACTAAATTTTTTTAAACTAAAACTACCATCTATTATCTTATCACTTCATCTATTTTCCAATTCATACAATTTAACCAACCTTATTAATTCATTCATTCTTATTTAAAAAATTCATTTATTAAGAGTATTTTTCACATAAACACACATCAATCACATAATTCCTCTTGATTATGCACCTATATGCATTTTCTAAGTTATGTATGAAAATATGCATGAATGAGCCTCTTAAATGACCAAAATTAACTAAGCAGAACTTATAATAAAAATTACATAAGTAAACCTATATCAAATCCAATTTGCTTCTTCAAGTCATTGAGTCTTCATATATGATCTTTATAAACTTTGATTAAGCTTTAAGACTCTTTAAGTGAATTCAATCATACTTCATCTATACACCTATCTTTCAGCACTTTAAAACAAACTTTATTAATATAATTGTTTTGTCATCATCAAAATACAATGGAACCCCCTTTGATTCAACATAAGCCTTTTTTCATAAGGTAAAACTTTAGATTAAAACTCAATAATTTTCTTTCTTTAAAGTTTTGTAGATAACATTCTCATTAATGTGTATTCTTCACCTAGATAACTAAGAATATTTTACTTAAGGCATCTCTCTCTCTCTCTCTCTCTCTCTCTCTCTCTCTCTCTCTCTCTCTCTTTAAATGATCTCTACTTATTAAGTTATAATTTTTAAATGCATAGAAACAGACACTATAATCTATTTTATATATAACTTA